>CM042413.1:26606920-26724420 GCA_023634145.1 Thymallus thymallus
CAAAAATCAGACAAATGAAATCGCACAAAAATGTGTGCATTCTCACACGAATTAAGACACATAAAAACGCACAGAAACACACTAAATTTGCCTATATACTTTTTGTGAGATTGTGTTGTACAGTAACAGACAGTTACATGACTTACAGCACGGTCAAGCAAGTGAATGTTTCCGACATTGTTTGACCACTAAACAACTATTGATAAAAAACAATAAAAAAAAAGTCTCCTCAGCTATAAAAGGTTGTAGCTCAGCCTCTGAATGTCAAAGAAACTAATGTATTGGAGTCATGTCTATCCCAAGTATTTTGCAGCTTGTTTCTAGCTTAAAGCATCGCAGACCAAATCACTGTTATAGATCAATTCATATAATCGGATCCATTTTACTTTCTTCAAAATCTTAAGCTAAAATAAAAAATTTGCCATTTTATTTAATAAAAAGGTAGGCTTTTGGCATACCCTCTCATACCCCCTCAATTCAAGTCCTGATTTTAACTCAGCAGCCCTTCACTGACACCAAGGTAGGCTATTTAAAGAGTGCATGGTGGGTGGAGGAACTGGCCGACATATCTATGGATAGCAGCCTAATTTTGTCTGTCAAACAGGTAGGCCTACCTCTTATTTCTTAAATAGGAATAAATAGGCTCCAACGCAAAGCCCTCTTGTTGTTAGTAAAGTCTAATTAAAATGAAGACAGTTTAAATCAATTTTGCCTACTTGAATTTGCCTACTTTTCAGAACCATGAGCTGTCCATTTTCAATTGATTGTGCCGCGGCTGCTGCTTCAAGTTTCAGCACCACAATGTATATTACTAGAATCTGGCTTATTGTGAGGTCAATAACATGTCATGGTCAATAAATATATTGTTTTTAATAAGTTTAATTATAGTAGTAGCAAGCTATTAAAGTTGCCCTCCGGTCCTTCTTTTCATCTTTGCGCTCTCCTGCTCAAACTGAAAAGATCTAATCAAATGTTGTTGGTCACATACACATATTTAGCAGATGTTATTGCAGGTGTAGCGAAATATCAAACAGTGCAATAGTATCTAACAATTCACAACAATGCACAATAAAATAAGGTATTTAAGAAATATATAAATATTAGGACTAGCAATGTCGCAGTGGCATTGACAAAAATCCAGTAGAATACAGTATTTACATATGTAATGAGTAAACAGAATGTAAACATTATTGAAGATACCAGTGATTCCATGTCTATGTATATAGGACAGCAGCCTCTAAGATGCAGGGTTGAGTAACCAGGTGGTAACTGGCTAGTGATCGCTATTAAACAGTCTGATGGCCTTGAGATAGAAGCTGTTTTTCAGTCTCTCGGACCTAGCTTTGATGTACCTGTACTGACCTCGCCTTCTGGATGAAATCGGGATGAACAAGATGATCTTTTTGGCCTTCCTGTGACATTGGGTGCTGTAGATGTCCTGGAGGGCAGGCAGTGCGCCCCCCGGTGATGCGTTGGGCAGACCGCACCACCCTCTGGAGAGCCCTGCGGTTGCGGACGGTGCAGTTGCACCTTCTTCACCACACTGTCTGTGTGGGTGGACCATTTCAGATTGTCAGTGATGTGTACGCCTAGAAACCTGAAGCTTTTCACCTTCTCCACTGGGTTCTGTTGATGTGGATAGGGGCGCGCTCCATCTGCTGTCTCCTGAAGTCCACGATCAACTCCTTAGTTTTGTTGACGGTGAGGTTATTTCCCTGGCACCACTCCACCAGGTCCCTCACCGCACCCTGTAGGCTTTCTCGTCATCGTTGGTATTCAGGCCTACTATTGTTGTGTCGTCTGCAGACTTGATGATTGAGTTGGAGGCATGCGTGGCCACGCAGTCATGGATGAACAGGGAGCACAGGAGGGGGCTGAGCACGCACCCTTGTGGGGCCCCTGTGTTGAGGTTCAGTGTAGTGGAAGTGTTGTTTCCTACCTTCACCACCTGGGGGCGGCCCGTCAGGAAGTCCAGAACCCAGTTGACCAGGGCGGTGTTCAGACCCAGTGCCCCGAGCTTAATGATTAGCTTGGAGGGTACTATGGTGTTGAACAGCATTACTTACATAGGTATTCTTCTTGTCCAGATGGAATAGGGCAGTGTGCAGTGCGATTGCAATTGCATCGTCTGTGGATCTATTGGGGCGGTGTGCAAATGATAGTGGGTCTAGGGTGTCAGATAAGGTGGAGGTGATATGATCCTTAACTAGTCTCTCAAAGCACTTCATTATGACAGAATTGAGTGCTAGATAGTAATTTAGTTCAGTTACCTTTGCTTTCTTGGGGACAGGAACAATGGTTGACATATTGAAGCAAGTGGAGGCAGCAGACTTCAAACACTTCAGCCAGCTGGTCTGCACATGCTATGAGGATGCGCCTAGGGATACCATGTGGGCCGGCAGCCTTGCGAGGGTTAACATGCTTAAAAGTCACGTCGGCCACGGAGAACGAGAGCCCACAGTCCTTGGGAGCGGGCCGCGTCGGTGGCACTTTGTTATCCTCAAAGTGGTTGAAGAAGGGAGCAAGACGTCGGTGTCCACAACGTGGCTGGTTTTCCCTTTGTAATCTGTGATTGTCTGTAGACCCTGCCACATACGTCTTGTGTGTGAGCCATTTAATTGTGGCTCCACTTTGTCTCTGTACTGACGTTTTGCCTGTTTGATTGCCTTATTGATGGAATAACCACACTGTTTGTATTCAACCATATTCCCATTCACCTTGCCATGGTTAAATGCAGTGATTCACGTTTTCAGTTTTGCGTGAATGCTGCAGTCTATCCACGTTTTTTGATTTGGGTAGGTTTTAATAGTCACAGTGGGAACATCGGGCACATATCGATATATTGCCTAATAATCGATTTAGAAACACAGATACTTACCGCAAAGAAAAGAAAACAGGAGCTGCCTCCACTATTCCAGCACCATTTCAACTTCAACATTTCATTTCAACATCATCAAATCACCTCCTCTTAGTCTAATACAGTGACATCTAAAATATACCCAAAACAATTTAGTCCAATCAACGTACGGTAAGCTAAATATGATGTGGCTGTCAATGGATCTGATTTCTGTGTGTGTGTGTGCTACGGGCGGTAACAATGTCATACTCTTTTGGACCAGACAGCATCAGATAGGTGGCCTACACTCAGAAAGACAGAGGGGTGTTGTTTCGCTCGCTCGGATGCTTTCTCCTGTGATATACATTCAGCCTCTTGCAAATTGAAAGAAAATTTGGAAACACAGAGAGACAAAAGATAAATGATTTTATGTTTTTAAAAAATTTCTTGGTACATTTTTTTGGGAAGCCTGGCTTCCCTTGGCATCCATGAACACACACCACCGTGTGAAGGGTGTGTCTGAATGGGATTGTAGAGTTAACAGGTTTAGGCTCTGTCTTGCCTCCAATTGTGTAGCTGTGAGGCAACCATCACTTGTCTTAAAGGGAGGGCAACCCTATACACAGGCTACAGCACAGGCTACAGCCAGGCTACAGCAGATCAACTTGAGAGAAGCAAAGAGAAAAGAGAGGGAGAGTGTGTGTTAAGGTGCAGGAACAGTTTGTGCATATATTATGATGACATTTTGTGACGTTTTTGTTCGTGCACACAACATTTTTTCTCAAAGTAAGCCGAAGTCGATAGCCAAAGGTTACACCTCTGTGATTTGTCAACAGTAGGGATTCTTCAATTAAGTATTTGTTGTCATTCACGAGCCACAACTCGTTTTCACGCAACGTTTTTTTCTTCGAGATATACTGCACCAAACAGCTTTGTTAGATGTAAAATTGCGCAACTAAGATCTCCTCAACAAAAACGTCAAAATGAATGACACTCGTTCAGCGCTAGCCGAACCGAAGCATGCGGAAGACTTTAGGAGATGAGGAACATGAGAGAAAGGACACAGAAAAAAGAGAGATAGTGATGGAGAATGAAGAGGAGATGGAAAAAGAGGGATAGTGAAGTAGAGATGGGATAGGTAGAGAAAGAAGGACGTAAAGAGAAGAGAAAGAGTGGTGTGGTCAGGGTAGTGTTCTGAAACCAGGTCATGTAGAAACTACAGCCTGAGGCACTGCACTACAGACTACACTCAGCACTACACTCTCTCTCTCTTTCTTTCGTTCTCTCTCTCTCGCTCATTGTGGTATAATGGGTTAGGGGCTTAGTTAATCTTTTACATGGCAGGTTGTCTACTCAGTAACCCTTTATTTTATGAATACATTTATAGCAACACTGATATAGATGACGCATACATGAAAACAATAACATCCCATATTAATTTCTATGCATTAAAACTGGGGTCTTCAACCTTTTCTTGGCCAGGGACCCACTCCCAGGAAATCCGGCGACCCGGGGACCCCAATCATGCGTTAGCAAATTGTTTAGTTTTTTCACTTCTTATCATCAGGTGAATGATAATAGCAAGGAGAAGTCATCAACATTTAAAAATTTATACATTTGATGGATAGTTTTCATTATTTTTACCTCCCCACATGATAATCTGTACTTGCTAGCGATATTAATAAAAAAAATTATATATCCCCCCAATATTTCTGCAGACACCATGCAGTACCACAGACCCATAGGGGGGGGGGGGGGGGGGGGGTGGATCCCTGGTTGAATACCCTTACATTAAAATATGATTATGCTGTATAGCACCATGATAATATTGCCAGGTCAGGCAGTATTAATAGATGACTGAGAGGTGTAGTAGATTGCCCATGGCAGGCAGGGGATAAACAAGCACTAATGATCCATCACCTGATAACTACACTACCCACAATGCCCATAAGTCCCATATCTCCTGATAACTACACTACCCACATGCCCCTGAGTCCCAAGTCCCAACCTTTCAGTTACTGGCCCAAAACCCTAACCACTAGGCTACCTGCCGCCCCTAACTGATAACTACACTACCCACATGCCCCCGAGTCCCGAGCCCCATCTCTCCTGATAACTACACTACCCACAATGCCTCCATGTCCCGAGTCACATCTCTCCTATTGTTACTCTACCATACCCTTTCTGTCTCTCTCTTTTTTGTCCTCTATAAATCACCACATTTTTTTACCATATTTGAGCCAGTTCACATACAATGTTATATAGCGGTGTGAAAACATGTTGTATACACTCCTAATTTCACAGTAACTTATGTAACTCAGTGACTCTCACTAGCCAGTTCAAATCTCCGTCTCCCACCAACATTATTTAGTCTAATTGTCAGCTTCTGTGTTCAGTGGCAGGCTGGCTGGCTGATTAACTAACTGCCTGACTGGAGTGAGACTCAGGACAGGAGCCAGAGTTAACCTATAAGTCAGAGACTTTGTGGACAGATTCAGAGTGAGACTATGTAGCTGGGCATGTGCTACAAGAGCAACTTAATCTTAGTGGACGAATAAAGTGATGTGCAAAAGTGTGGGGCTGATCTAACGCACTACCTCTGGGGCAGGGCTACACTTGACTCTGGTTGCTTCTGAGGCCAAAACATCATAATGATCCTTAGAATGGGACAGTCATTTGGCACATCGGGGCTGAATTCAGTCCACTTTGTATTCTTTTAGTTTAGTTTTAGTCTGGTTTTCAGCTGGTTTCGGCCTTGTTGACTCTAGTCTTGTTTTAGTTTGAGTTTGGCCTGGTTTTAGTCTGGTTTGTCTTGGTTGTCTGTAGCTGGGTCTGTTTGAGTATAGCTGGGCGCCTTCCTGCCTGTCTGTCCGTCTGTGTCTGTCTGTCTCTCTGTCCGTCCGTCTGTCCGTGAGCACATGACTATTTCTGATTCAGCTCTTCTTTTCTATGGCCTGTTTGATGACTCCATGCATTCCTCACATTCTCCCTGCCCACCCTTGCAAACTCACCCCTCCACCATCCACCCTTAACCCCACTTATATACACACTGACAATGGAACAGTGTTGAAGTTGTTGTCCTCCCTGTTAGGGAAAATGATATTGAGTTATCAACAGCTCCATGCACTTTGTGCTCAGACACAAACCACCTGTCAGCTCAATAATGATCATAGTTTTACTGATGATGTTGGACAATGCTGAATTGCTACTGTACTGTGCCATTTAGGAGGGGTGGGGGATCGGGGGTGGTGGGGGCAGGGAAGGGGAGGGCAGGTGGGGGACCTCCATGATTCTCCATACACAAAGCCATTGTACTGCGTGTGTGTGTGTGTGTTGGTCAGGGGGGCTGAGGGCTGGGTCACTATCTGTATGTCAGTGAACCAGCCAGCCCTGCCCTAGCCAGCCCTGCTCTAACCTAACCTGCCTACAGTTGAGGACTTACAGGGTCTAGCTACCATGCTGCTACGCACTGAGAGAAGCAGAAGGAGCCAAGCAACAGAGGTTAGACACCACATACAAACATCTATCGCGAGGGGCATATGCCATTTCAGGGGTTAAAGAGTCTGTGGACAAAGAGATAATTATAGAATTCAGTGGGTGGGAAGATTACAGTAGGCATATGCACCTTAGCCATACATTCTGCTGGGTGTTGACTGTAAGAGTTGTAGAATATATTCTGTCTGTACGCACTGCTGGGTCTTGATTGTTGACGTACTAGATCTAGAATGTATTTTGTCCATAATAATGAAGTAACTGAGCTTGTCGTTGTGTCAAACTAGTGGTTGTTGTGTCAAACCAGGAGTAGTTGTGTCAAACCAGGAGTAGTTGTGTCAAACCAGTGGTTGTTGTGTCAAACCAGGAGTAGTTGTGTCAAATCAGGAATAGTTGTGTCAAACCAAGAGTAGTTGTGTCAAACTAGGAGTAGTTGTGTCAAACCAGGAATAGTTGTGTCAAACCAGTGATTGTTGTGTCAAACCAGGAGTAGTTGTGTCAAACCAGGAATAGTTGTGTCAAACCAGTGGTTGTTGTGTCAAACCAGGAGTAGTTGTGTAAACCAGTGGTTGTTGTGTCAAACCAGGAGTAGTTGTGTCGAACCAGGAGAAGTTATGTCAAACCAGTGGTTGTTGTGTCAAACCAGGAGTAGTTGTGTAAACCAGTGGTTGTTATGTCAAACCAGGAGTTGAAGTGTCAAATCAGGAGCTGTTGTGTCAAACAAGGAATTATTGTGTCAAACCAGGAGTAGTTGTGTCAAACCAGGAGTAGTTGTGTAAACCAGTGGTTGTTGTGTCAAACCAGGAGTTGTTATGTCAAACCAGGAATTGTTGTGTCAAACCAGGAGTAGCTGTGTCAAACCAGGAGTGGTTGTGTAAACCAGTGGTTGTTGTGTCAAACAAGGAGTAGTTGTGTCAAACCAGGAGTTGTTATGTCAAACCAGGAGTTGAAGTGTCAAACCAGTGGTTGTTGTCCAGGTTGGAGTAGACCCAGGTGTTTGTTTTCCTGCTCTGTCCTGCTCTGCCTGTCTGTGTAAGAGGAGGTGGTTGCTTATGTCAGCACATGGCATGGGGCCTGCTCACATATTTCATGGGGATAGGGGTTGGCTTTGATGCCTGAGGTTGCAGTTGCAATAGTCTGTTGTTTTGGGATGCAGCATAGAATAAAGCAAAAATGTCTGCCACAATAGAACAAATATTGATGCAAATTACAACTATCATCTACTACATTTACTACTATTATACTACTATTACTACTCTTCACATACGCTGCTGCTACTGTTTATTATCTATCCTGATTGCCTAGTCACTTTTACCCCTACCTATGTGCATATTACCTCAATTACTTCAACTAACTTGTACGACTGCACAATGACTCGGTACCGGTACCCCCTGTATATAGCCTCGTTATTGTTATTTTGTTGTGTTACTTTTTATTATTATTAATTATAATTTTTTACTCTTTCTTGAACTGTATTGTTGGTTAAGGGCTTGTAAGTAAGCATTTCACTGTAAGGTCTACACCTACTGTATTAGTGGACGATATTGCCACTTCTATTTGCCGTATCTTCAATTAAAGCCTACTAGAAAGTGTGTGCCCTCAGGCCTGGGGGGGAGAAAAAGTCATTCCGCTACCTAAGAATAGTAAAGCACCCTTTACTGGCTCAAATAGTCGACAAATCAGCCTGTTGCCAAACCTTGTGAAATCTGTTGTGAATGTATTGTAATGTTTTTAAATTGTTTAACTGCCTTAATTTTGCTGGACCATAATACATACAAATACAAATAGGGCCCCATAAAATCTGTTCTGTTTTCCTCCTTTCAGTTTTTACAGGTTTATGTTATTTTTTATAGAAAAACAACCAAATTGGGTGTTCCAAGTCCACAACAATGTTTACACCACATCAGGAGAACACTTTTGAGATCTGGGAGAAATCTAAGAAATTGTTGAGTGTAGTTACCCTTTAATGCAAGTGTACACCAGCAAGAGACCATTTTTAGGTTAGAGATGTTTCTGTAGCTCTTATGTGATTGCAATGTTTGCAAAACAAATGGCCAACGGATTGATTTAAATAATCATGATATAATTCTGCCAGGTAGGCATAGGCTTTTTATTTAACATTTAATTGAGAAGGTTTTGGGGAAGCCTTTCCATCTCTACCAGAAGATGGTTAAAATTAGCATAATCGCTAACGGCTACATAAAGTGTAGATATATGCTTTGCCACATTTCTGTGCCATTTCAGAAAGTTGTAGGAAAATACGAATCACTGATGCATTTAGTTTTGTGTCTTATGGTTAACTTGGGCAAATTAATGCATTTTCGAATAGTTCAATACATTTAGTTGATTTACTACTAAGTTCAATAAAAACATGTATATTGTTGAATTACATTTTTTTATTTTTTTATTTTTTATTATTTAACCTTTATTTAACTAGGCAAGTCAGTTAAGAACAAATTCTTATTTACAATGACGGACTAGGAACAGTGGGTTAACTGCCTTGATCAGGGGCAGAACGACAGATATTTACCTTGTCACTTTTATCTTTTTACCTTAATGTCTGGCACATTACTGTCTGGGACAGCTCTGTCTCTCCTCCCTCTCTCTTTTCCCTACTCTTTCCCTCTCTTCCCTCTCTTTATTTTCTCTCTCTTTTCTCTTTCTCTCCTCCCTCTCTCTCTTCTCCCAGAAAGAGGTAAAATATTTCAGCAGTGCAGGGCGGGAAATTATTATCATTGTGGTTTATGTGAGTGGTAGTGGGCGCTGAGAGAGCACAGTGTGTTTTATATGACGGATAGAGAGACGAGGTGGAAACTAGCCATATGTGGAAACACCCAAGGTGAATGATGCATTTCACCACTGTTGCTATGGTAACATGACACTTCTCTGGTCTGGGAGAATGTGTGTGAGTGTAGTGGGTTGAATTGTCGTCATGAATCAGAAAGAGTATGTGTGTGTACATGTGTATCGCACAGCATGCGTGCGTGTGTGTATGTAGGCACATACGTTTAAGCCAATATCTCTGTGGGACATTACCAGCATTCATTCACATATTTAAAGTAACTGCCCAGTTAAAATTGTACTTTTAAAAGTTCATATTCTTTTAAACTTATACCCAAATAATGTTGCTGACTCATCCTATGCTCATCTTTGTGGCCAAGCCATAAATTGGAGAACAAACACTTCAAAAGCCCCACCTCAAACTTCCATTACAAAAATGCTTGCCATTTCCTCATAGAACATGATGTCATCTCCCTGAAAGGGATGAGCTGGCCAATCAGCGGTCTAGGGGAGGATGGGCTGGCCAATCAGTGGTCTACTTGCATGAAAAAAAATGTTTGACCGGTATACACCCACACCATTCTGTTGTTGGGGTACGCCCGAAGCATTCCAACACAGATAAGCTGCTTTTTAGCATACTTAATTACAGGAAACTATTTCACTCATATTGTAAGTAATTATAGGTCATATTTCATCGGTCATATTTAATTTCACCATTTTTTCCATTGATGTAATGTAACAGCGTCTGGTCAACTGTAGCACTTAGCTTAACCTCTGAGATTTACTCACAGCTGTAGACTGGACGTTCTCCATTAGAACACACAATATATTTCTACATTAGGATCCGGCTCAGGCAGACAACAGGGTTTCCCTATTGTGTCTTGTAGCATTACGCTTTAAGACTGTTAGTTACAGATACAGACACACACATGCACACACACGTGCATGCACACACACACAAACACACACAATAACAATCGTTCTAATCCTGGCTGGTCTCTAACAGGCGTGAAGCTGTTTCTGTAAGCAGCTCTGTCTCTCCCGGTGGAGTTGAAACTTCCGCATTAAACCCATAAGGTTAATTAATTAGTTCAGTTATGGAGCAGTTTTACACATCCAGCGACATAAGGCTTTCTACTGTATGGCTCAGCATTAAACACCAATCCATGCAAATTGACACCTATGTGTATTCTATTGGTTCTGTAACACATTGAAATGGGTATTGAGACAACACAAAAGAAGATTATGTTTTGTTTTGTTTTGTTATGGTAATGAAGTGGTATGGTAATGCTGCTGAATGAAAATGTATAATGTAGGCCTATCTTTTGTTTGCATAACGCTTGACAAACATGTCGGTCGGAATCCCAATGACCTGAATAGGTGATATCTAGATCTGTATGCTGTAAGAGTTGTTTTGGACAACAAAATCTGAATGAAGGACAGAATATTATAAATCCAAAATGTGACCCACATTCTCTTTTCAGTCTTATGTTCCAAAATTAGAAATAGTTTTTTTTTCATTGGATAAAAGTGCAGACTCAGAACTTCCAAATGGCATATCATACACTGTAGTTGGAGGAAACATAGGGAAGTGATGCTGCTTTAAAAGTTGATCATTGTATAATCTCATTTATGAGAAAAAGGCATTCAAACATTTTGCTGTGATTTTCACACTTGTTCCACGTTAATCCTTGGGAAACATATATTTAAAAAATGAACAGCAAATTCAATTGCCAAAATGGATTCTCTGAACATAATCTCACCAAGTTACCCCATTAGGCAAACCATTTCCAATATTACATTGTCTATTGTTGTATAATAAAGATAACATTTCACATTGAACAGCTACAGTGCTGTTCTTTGTTTACACCCATTTAACATCGTTCACACCCTCTAAAGTCTTAAGGGGTCTACAGACAATACGCAAACAGGGCCGAAGGAGCGTAGTGAAGAGTTGGAATGTCGTTTTTCGTCACAAAAAGGACGGCTCCTTGCAATATGCTCCGTCAATCAACTCATGTATTTCCTACCTGGAAATTGAGACCCAACGTATCATTCCTTTGCGAAGACTGAGGGGCAGAATTGATTGAGTTTACACATCTTTTCCGGTATCCCATCTGGTATAAACACAGAAGAGATGGGCGTGCTGTTACTTTGCTTCTACTTCTCGCAAGCTTCCTTTTTTGTGCTTTTTAATTTGAGATTTCCTAAGCACAATTATGTCTATGTCCAGTTTGGAGAAGTGTCTGTGCGAGCTGGTGAGACAGTACGTAATCCTTTACACCCCTTTGATGCGGTTGTATTCAGACAACCAAGCAAAAGTCAAAGGCTGGAGGGACATTTGAGCACTGATACTGATATAAAAAAAAAGGAGAAAGCTTCGGGACTGGTATGATCACAATCTGAAAAAGGAAACGAGGAGTGTTTCCCACCGATTATCAGACAACTGGATTGGCTTCATGTTCACATGAAACGTCGTCAGGCATACACCAATATGCCAGATACGGTATGTACTCGTCATGCCGCCGAGGCCTTTTGTACAGTCAGTGTGTGTGTTTGTGATCTTATGTTTAGCAGACCTAGTTAGAACATGTGAAATCAGCTCTTTTCTGAATGGGAGAAATTGTGAGTGTGAAATATTCAGTATCTGTGTTATCACGATGACAGGAGGGCTAGTTCAAACATCAGAAAACAGACAGTGTGTTGTGTGTGTGTATCATAAATACATGTAAGGGAAAGGGGGAGGGGTGAGAGAAACAGTAGAAAATAGTTCTACAAGCAAAGAGTCCTTAGGTTGACATGTTTATGAAATCAGTTATTTTGTGTAAACATTTTAACTCAAAGGAGCCCATGGAGATGTTTTAAGATTACTTGCAATGTATTCTGTTTTCACCATCTGCTTATAGGTGTTGGAAGGGGGTGGTGTTTTGGACAGTCCAGAGATGGAGCTGAGCCCTGAGGGCCCGTCTACAGGTGGTTCATCACCCCTTGATTCATCATCACACAGGCCTGGTTCATCCCCTCTTCAGCCTCTCTCCAACGGCCAGGCCCTTCTCACTAACACCCAACCCAGGGTCCAGGCGTACCTGTGCTCTCTGCCCTGCAACTCCATCAACCTCCACCCCATCTCCCCGACCCAGCTCCAATGTCCTGAAGAGGAAGACAGCTGAGGATCCTTTGGACACTGACATTATGCAGTGGGTGGACGACTTAAAGAAACGGCAGCAGGAGTTATGTCTACGACGTCATGGTACCATGGATGGTGTCTATTCCTGTGGTGCGTTCCTACAGCCCGGTACGGCCCGTGCCTGCTCCTCGCACCAGCCATGAGGTGCGTTCCCCTAGCCCGGTACGGCCCGTGCCTGCTCCTCGCACCAGCCCAGTGGTGCGTTCCCCCAGTCCGGTACGGTCCGTGCCTGCTCCACGCACTCGACCTCCAGCGAAGGTCAGCAGCCCGGAACCTCCAGCGAAGGTCAGCAGCCCGGAGCCTCCAGCGAAGGTCCGCAGCCCGGAACCTCCAGCCGTCTGCTCCGCTACAGGGCCAGAGCAGACCGCTCCACCGGTGCCCATTTCGGGTCCAGCCGTCTGCTCCGCTCCAGTGTCAGAGCAGTCCGCTCCACCGGTGCCCAGTCCGGGGCCGGTCGTCTGCTTCACTACAGTGTCAGAGCAGTCCGCTCCACCGGTGCCCAGTCCGGGGCCGGTCGTCTGCTTCACTACAGTGTCAGAGCAGTCCGCTCCACCGGTGCCCAGTCCGGGGCCGGTCGTCTGCTTCACTACAGTGTCAGAGCAGTCCGCTCCACCGGTGCCCAGTCCGGGGCCGGTCGTCTGCTTCACTCCAGTGCCGGAGCAGTCCGCTCCACCGGTGCCCAGTCCGGGGCCGGCCGTCTGCTTCACTACAGTGTCGGAGCAGTCCGCTCCACCGGTGCCCAGTCCGGGGCCGGTCGTCTGCTTCACTACAGTGCCGGAGCAGTCCGCTCCACCGGTGCCCAGTCCGGGGCCGGTTATCTGCTTCACTCTAGTGCCGAAGCAGTGTGCTCCACCGGTGCCCAGTCCGGGGCCGGTCGTCTGCTTCACTCCAGTGCCAGAGCAGTCCGCTCTACCGGTGCCCAGTCCGGGGCCGGTCATCTGCTTCACTCCAGTGCCGGAACAGTCCGCTCCACTGGGACTTGAACCCGATCGAACATCTCTGGAGACACCTGAAAATAGCTGTGCAGTGACTCTTCCCATCCAACCTGAGAAAGCTTGAGAGGATCTGCAGAGAAGAATAGGAGAAACCCCCCAAATACAGGTGTGCCAAGTAGCATCATACCCAAGAAGACTTAAGTCTGTAATCGCTGCCAAAGGTGCTTCAACAAAGTACTGAGTAAAGGGTCTGAATACTTATGTAAATGTAATATTCACGTCTATAGCAACTCTGGTTGCCCTCTCTGCCTACATGTTTCTTGGGACCAGGAAGCTGGTGTCCCGTAATACCACTCACCTGGAAGCAGGTCACCAGTGGGTGTGGAGTGGTGCAAAGGTAGTTTTGGAGGGCCACGTCGTTCTTCACAATGGTCCCATCTTTCTCTGGGGCAACCTCAAGGGTTCGTCCAAGGATCCTCCATCTTGCAGCTAGAATCCCAAAGCAGTTCTCTGAAAATGTTCTGGCTCTTGAGTGGTGATAGTTTAAGCTTTTGACATAGGTCCCCTCCTCTTATTGGGATGCCAGATTACTTTTATGTGAGGCATATCATTACAACGTCTATATTGGTAGACTTTTCACATCATATGTATATCATCACATGTATTTAGTGTATCTTACCTGCATATGGTTGGTACCTTGCATTGCAGACTTCAATCAGGACCATTGAGAAAAAGCCTGCACAAAACTGATCATTCCAACGATCCCCAAAATCTCTGGCGATTTCTGCCCGTTGTGCCACGGAAGGATGAGTAATAAAATCCTCCTTCAGGACGTGCCAGCTAGCCTGACACACTTCCGTAACGATGCCACAAACGGTCAAGATTCCTAGCTTATACAGTAAGTTATTTCTTGTTGCAATACTTGTCTATGTGCTGCCACTCGCCAGAAACCAAAGGGTCACAGACATACTTTCTGCAGCACTTGAAGCAAGTCATCAAATCTGGCAACCGACATCCGAATGTATTGAACATACACAAGGCGGACTTCCTCTCTGGGTGTAACGCAAAGAAAAGAGTCTCCCAAAAACTACCCCATCCACGAACATGCATGCGCATAGATCTACGCACGTTAACCGCGTAGCCGCATTTAGACCCAGCCATCTTTTAAAGAATTCTCATTGGAACACATGTGAATGTAGCCATGTGCTAAAGCTGTGAGGTAGTGCTTAAAAAACAAATAAAATCCTATTTTAACTTAAATTGCTAAAGGTAGTAGCCTACAATTAGGAAAAACGTAAAACACACAAACACAAAGGCTCAGGTAAAAACAATATCTACAACTAGGCCTATATCATAAGATCCTTTGAGTAAATATGTTTCAGGTCATGTTATGATATGAACAATATCTAGCCTGAGAGCATATTTATTTCCTGCACTTTGGAGCAGGATATGTAATGTTCATGGCCTTTTCATTGCAAAAGTCCTGATCTTCTCAAAAATATATGTTTGCCAGGTTGTGTCCAGTCAGGGGGATGCTGTCACATCTCTGGGAGGAAGGATGTCAACATTGCACAGCAGCCGAAACCTGGTTCCACCTGAGTGAAAGCTCCTTGGCACAACAACACCAGGCTCCAGACAATTAAGGCTGTAAAGGAGGAAAGCATACAAGATGTTAAAACCTTGCATACCAGCAATAACAGTCAATGACCCCCAATTCCAAGCAATAAGCTCAAAGTACCTAAAGTGTTGCTTGTTCACCCTTTATCATCTCCTTTTACTAGTGGCGGAGAGCAGGTTTATGCTGAAAGACAAATTCTAGAAAGATTGGTTAAAACAAATGACTTTATGTCCTATAGTTTGGAATTGCCTGTTGACTGCTACAGCTGTACTAAAATACCCTGTACACACTTAACCTACTTCCAGCCCAACAATGGCAATGCAGACACAAGATAACTAGCTAGATTTAGCTTCATAATTACCCGCTGGCTAGATGTAAATGGTATTCAAAAAACGGCCTGAATCTATAATCCAATAGCTAGCTAGCTATTTATACTGAAGAAAAATACTGTATAAATGCAACATGCAACAATTTCAAATATTTTACTGAGTTACAGTTCATATAAGGAAATCACTTAATTGAAATAAATTAATTAGGCCCTAATCTATGGGTTTCACAGATATGCATCTGTTGATCACAGATGCCTGTGCATTCAAATTGCCATCGATAAAATGCAATTGTGTTCGTTGTCCGTAGCTTATGCCTGCCGATACCATAACCCCACCGTCACCATGGGGCACTCTGTTCACAACGTTGACATCAGCAAACCGCTCGCCCACACAACGCCATAAACGTGGTCTGCGGTTGTGAGGCTGGTTGGACGTACATAGAAATTCTCTAAAACAACATTGGAGGCAGCTTATGGTAGAGAAATCAACATTAAATTCTCTGGCAACAGCTCTGGTGGACATTCCTGCAGTCACCATGCCAATTGCATGCTCCCTCAAAACTTGAGACATCTGTGGCATTGTGTCGTGTGACAAAACTGCACATTTTAGAGTGGCCTTTTTTTTCCCCCAGCACAAGGTGCACCTGTCTAATGATCATGCTGTTTAATCAGCTTCTTGATATGCCACACTTGTCAGGTGGATGGTTTATCTTGGCAATGGGATACAAACAAATTTGTGAACAACATTTGAGAGAAATAAGCCTTTTGTGCGTATGGAACATTTCTGGGACCTTTAATTTAAACTCATGAAACATGGGACCAACACTATATAAATATTTATATTATATTTTTGTTCAGTGTAGCTATAATTTTACCGTTGCTAGCTAGCCAACTTAGCATGTGTCCCTATAACGTAACATGGGGTCTGATTAGCTTGCTAAATGATTAGCATTCGCACCACAGTGGCTATTTTCAGTAGCTAGCTAGTTAAACATGACAAACCTGCAAACAGGAAAAAGATTATCATCATGTCATGCATACCTTACACACAACACCTCAACCTTTCTCAGTTTAAGGTCTAAAACTTAAACTGCCCATTCTGAAAATGGATCTTTTTTTGGGATGTGGAAGCTAAGAGCCAGCTAAACAGCATGTCCAGTTTGGAGATCCCTCTCTGTCCTATTGCAGATATGTCTTCCTCTATGCGCTCATTTCTTTTGGTCTATAATTGTTGATGCAGACGTGGACCAAATATACTTTTTGTTTTTAAAGGAGATTGAGGTTCTAACCCCCTTTGGTATTTGAATTGGTTTTAGACAGTACAGCGGGAAAGACAGATAGTAAGGGCAAAGACGAGAAGTGGCCCAGACAGGGCTTGACCACCTCTCACCAGGGGGTATGTGTGGTCCAGACAGGGCTTGACCACCTTTCACCAGGGGGTATGTGTGGTCCAGACAGGGCTTGACCACCTTTCACCAGGGGGTATGTGTGGTCCAGAGTCGATAGTGAAGACCGCTCAACCAGACTCCGGCACCCAAATGTACACATTTGAACACTTTCAAATGCTTGAGCTGCACTTGATTTCAGTTGCCTGGTACAATGGAACCAATGAATAGAATCGTCCCAAAAGTGCAAACTACAAGCTAAATCAAGGAAGCCAGAAATAAAATACTATGCATGCTACATACTGTATAGTGTATCTAGCTATGGCTGAGCTGCTCTGAATGCTGTCTCCACAGGGCCTGGGTCACTGTGAAATGTACCCTGAGGGGATCAGGGCAAAGCTGGGTGAACATTTCTACTACAACACACACACACACACATGCATGCACACACACACAGAAAGAGAGAGAGAGAGAGAGAGAGAGAGAGACATATCATACATCTCAGTCATGAATAAGATACTCTTCTTCTTACGTCCCAGATAGACAGTTTCTTCAGAAAGCTGTTTTTATGGTTGAGTTTTTAATTTGATGTTAATTTCTTGTTTTTCATGTCATAATTATCATCCAAACGGTTGTTAATTCTGTATCCAGTTAGGATGCCCTCATTCCTTTCATTTGCTCACAGAGGAGTAGGCTAGGTTTTGTTTGCTTGTCATTATCTCTAATTGATGCTTAGAGTCTGCCTAGTCTGAGTGCCAGAGACTACAGCATTTAAGAGGGTGCATCACATAGAAACACACTAAATAGAAAAGACAGGATGCTCTCATGTTATTTTAAGTAAGGGATGAAACATGTGGCCTCTATATAAACATGTTCAGAATGTCCATACATGTTAAATAAGCCCTCTGGTAAGGTACTCAACAAAGATGCTGGCAAGAGTAAGAATAAAATGTGTTTGTGGATACAAATAGAGCTGGTGAATGAGTCTCAGCTGTACTATGAAACCACTCCACTCCTCTACCACTTCTAGCACAGAGCCCTTATTCAACACCCTGTCCCCAATCTCTCACCAACCAACATCACCTCAACGCCTCACCCATCTACCTCTGGTTATTCAAACCCCCCCCCACCAAAACTCTCCACTTCCTCCATATACCCTCTCTCAAACTCCCCCTTACACACAACACCTCCCCCTACACACACCCATCCCCGTCTCATTCTGTGAGATATGAGGAGAGGTCCAGATGGTTTGAGGACGTGTGTTGGAAGCCAGCCTGGACAAGCTAATGACAATACTCCTTTAATGTCTGTAGGACGTGTTTGAAATTTGGCAACAGAATCAGACACACATTCCCATGCTCTACTCTACTGTAGCTCCCTACTGTGTTATCTCCCAAAATAGTGAGTGCCAGATAATGATTGTCTGGTGTGAGAAATTAAAGTTTATTAGCTAAGGATACCATATATCTGGGAGAAAAGCACAAAATGTACAGTATATGAATACATATTATGCTTATTATGTGCATTGGGTCACCTGGTTTTGCCACAGGACCCAAATTAAACCCAGTTGTCTGTTGCGACACCATATTTGCATCACAACAAAAACTAACCAAAATGCAATCTGAAAAACTATTTTGAATGCTATATTGATAGTAATTGTAGCAATTATAACAAAGGAAATAATTCAAGTTGACCCATATCCACTAAATAGCGCTCCTAATAGCTCTATATTGAAAATACTGTAATTTAAGAAACATTGTTCAGAGATAAAATTATTGAGTAACTTTCTACCAACATCTACCTGGTATTAGTCATTTAGGCTAAGTTTTTTCAATAAAAAAAAAAATTATCTACAAAAACACCCATGTGACCCATTCAAAGTCTTCCGGGTCGTGACCCAGCAGTTGAGAATCGCTACTTTAGATACTGTGGATTCCCATTAGAGATTGTAAGATGGTGAGGAGCAGAGAAGAGACCAGATGAGGAATCAGTGATTAAGGATAAACATATTACTTTACTGAGAAACGGTAAACAAAGGATCACAGTAACATTGAGAACACAACAAACACTAAGTCTCAAAAACAAACACACGGCAAACAATTCAAGCTTCTGCAAAGACAATCAGACAACACACCTCTCTTAACAGGGAAATCATAATGAGTAAACAGGACACACCTGAGTGTCGTTAATGTCTCTAGGACGATCTCTGCCGCCCTCTTGTGACAGGTGGAACCATGACAGGGATGGAGTGGTAGCTGTGCTGTGGGAGGCTGACTGTGCTCGAGTTGTGACATTTATTTTACTTCATTACTCTTGCTGTTCACTGGCTGTGGATAAGATAGTATAATGTATGCCCGTCTCCATCTCTCCCCCTCTCTCTTACTTTATTTAAAATGCATTGACCCTGCAGCAGGATGGTTTCTGTATTAAGCATCTGGGACATACGGGTCAAGGCCTGCATGCTTCATCTTAACCCTTATATAAGACAGCCAACAAAAGAACAGGAGGGGGATCTGGAACAAACTCTGCAGGCTAATGCTGTTTACATTGGGTTGCACAGACTTCAGGCTTTTAAGAAAACAAATGTTTATTTTGACGCTTGGAAGTGGGTAAAATTGAGACACCATTTGAAGCCACACTATGTGCTTTTTCAGTGGTCACTAACCTTTTTTGAGTCAAGATCACTTTCGCAGTGAAAAAGCAAGCTGAGATCTACCACTCAGATATTTTTTTAAACATGACTTTAAAAAATGTAACATGAACCATTAATTCACATGAATTCAAAACATGACTGAGGTTTGTGCAGTAGGCCTAATACATGATCACAGCATATCAAATCATGACGTCAGTGAACTTGAAAACGTCGGAGCTCTAGAAATATGCCAGTGTTTCCGAGTTGGATGACCGTTCAAAAATATTTTTCCCAGTCGGATCTCGTTTTTTTCCTCGTTCCCAGTTGTCTTGAACACACTGAGGTCGGAAGTCGAAGATTTCCGAGTTGTTTTGAAACACGGCATTAGTCTCAGCGGAGGGAGAGAGCAGCAGACGGTCCCTGTTCTCTCCTTCCTTTCCTCCAGTGAGACTAACCAGAGAGAGGGGACAGTCTTCCACCTGATGTCAAAACTCGAGTCGCACCGCCTATGCCTCAGGCACAAATTAATGTTGCTCCTATCTTTTAATTTAACCAGTCAAGTCAGTTAAGAACATATTATTATTTACAAGGACGACCTACCTACAGGGTCAGCCCCTGGAGCATATTAGGGTTACGTGCCTTGCTCAAGGACTCATCGACAGATAATTTCACCTTGTCTGCTCGGGTTTTCGAACCAGAGACTTTTCGGTTACTGTCCTAACGCTCTAACAGCAAGGCTATCTGCCGCCATATATGACCAGAGAAAGTTAAACACTCCTTGATATTAAAATATACACGACGAGCAGCTAATAATGATAAAAACACATGGTTATCGATACACTACAGCGCGAGTGGAAGTAGAGCGAAGCCCATTAACATTTTTGTAATGGTGTTGAATAAAAACAGTGTTGACAGTGCTGTTGTAATAGTGTTGAATAAAAACAGTGTTGACAGTACTGAATAAAACTTAGACACGAATTCACTCATAAAACCTGCTGTATTCTTTGACAGTCTCTCTTGGTCAGGGTTTTAAAAGTGATTAAATCTCACGTAGGCTAGTGTCACACTTGGCTGTGGCCGGGATCGTGGAATCTGTCGGTAGGCACAGTGATTTGAACTATCGGATTGGCAAACGCAGTAGGCACACTCGATTTATTCACGTATCTCATGGTCCACCTGGTAGGCGGAGTTTGTCTTCTCAGACAAATCAAATTGTTCATAATGGGAACACTGTTTAACGGGTGCGCAGGACATTTGAAATCAAGTGCACCTACCGCCAACAGCGCAACACGAAAAAAAGGACCGCAAGCCTTTTTGCCTTTATCGTTGGCTTTTCTACAGAAATGTTTGGTGATCGACTAGGAATGCCTTGAAGATCGAAAGGTTGACGAACACTGTGCTATTTGTTGGTTAACATAACATGATAATATTATCTATACAATGGTGATCGTATTATAACATGAGATCATCATCAGTGTCATGTATGGAGAACAGACCTGTTCCCTCTCCATGTATCACAGACATCACTTGACGTTAGTGGCGGGGAGTTGAGCACCACTGCTCAAGCATAGGAAGTATAATATTAAAGAGTATCGATTCAGAAAGCATTAGTGTTGGTCCAAATATCGAATTATTCTCTTCCATATACTTCCTTATTTGGCTGGTGTAGGCCGTCATTGTGAATAAGAATTTGTTATTAACTGACTTGCCTAGTTAAATAAAGCTTACATTTATACGGCATCCTAGTCCTAGTGCACAATTTCAGTGTACAGCCATGTAGCTGTCTGAAAGCCATATGGCCCTTGAGCTATATGCCTCTGTACCAAAAGTAGTGCAAAATGGTGGGAAAGGAATGATTTGAGACAAAGACCAAATCTCGAATCACTGTCTATTCCCCATAACGTGCTGTGTATACTTTCTGACTGTAAACTAAACATATGGCTCTGGTCCAATGAGTGCAGTACAGGATGTGCCATAGGGAGCCATGTTATATGCTTCATTTGTCTGTCTGTCTGTTCAATTTACCCATGACTGATATCATAATTTGTATACATGCTTCACAGAACATCCAGGTGATCCTTCTGATCCCTGAGTACACAGTATGAAATTTCCCCCCCGGGGGATCAACAAAGTATCTATCTATCTATCTATCTATCTATCTATCTATCTATCTATCTATCTATCTATCTATCTATCTATCTATCTATCTATCTATCTATCTATCTATCTATCTATCTATCTATCTATCTATCTATCTATCTATCTATCTATCTATCTATCTATCTATCTATCTATCTATCTACCTATCTACCTAATATTGACGAGTGATGGTTATCCTAACTAGTTAAGATGTTCCAGAGCTTGTGCGTAGAGCACTTGGTTTGGCTCACCTAGCAAGTTTCCGTGCAAGCTGAATCAAGTGTGCCTAGTGTTTACATGAGATGGTTAAGTAGTTGTAGTGGTGGTCCAGAGTGTGAATACATCAATACATCAAATCTTCACAAGGGTTGAGTAGTTGTGATGTTTCTGGATGTATACAGTATGTGCATACACAGTGTTAACATACAGTACTGAATGTAACACAGGAGGTTGGTGGCATCTTAATTGGGGAGGACGGGCTCGTGATAATTGCTGGAGCGGAATAAGTGGACTGGTATTAAATATATCAAATACATGGTTTCCATGTGTTTGATGCCATTCCATTCGTTCTGTTCCAGACGTTCCAGCCGTCTTCCCCTCAGCTGCTTCTACTGGTATGTAATGAAAAGTAGTTGTGATGTATGAAAGCATGTGTGTATTTCACGGTCTAGTTGGCATTAACTCACTACTATACATTGGGCTGGGGTGAATAAGCATCATGTCAGTAGGCTTTGTGATGACTGCTGATCCGTGATGGTACATACTATAACCCAGCTGTCTGTGACCAGGAGTTGATGATGGGAGGAAATACAGGCCATGGAGTGTCAGATACACCTACTGGGTTCACCTACTGTGCTACACTATGAGGACTATACACTGATGATCAAAATGCAAATGTAGGATTAGCTACATTTAGTGAGGAATGCCTGAAGGAAGAGAAAACAGGGATGGATGGAGAGGGGGAGGGAGAGAGAGAGGGAGAGGGAGAGAGAGCGATAGGGAGAGGGGGAGGGAGAGAGAGAGAGAGAGAGAGGTGGAGAGAGAGGGAGAGGGAGAGAGAGAGATTCTTTCTGGCTGGGTCCTCACACTGTAGCCTTTATCTGAAGGTAGCAGATGAAGTCTAAGAGGACAAACCCTGGAGGTAGAAAGAGTTTCAGGATTAAACCATGGGATTATTTATCTAAATCCTTCAGGTCATTGACCTTATTTACTCTCCTGGCAAGTGTACTTGGTTACTTGCTCCACAGCAGACTATATAGCAAAAGTAGGATCTTAATTTGATCGCTCTTCTGTTACTGAGAATCTTCATACATTGCAGAAAATGCAGATGAGCGTTGGGATTTACAGAAATTCACAAAAAATAAACACACTAACACATGGTTATATTAACAGTATTGCACTTTTCATGTAGCCTACTTTTGGCCAGCTAATAGCCTAACCACCGATCAAGCAACATTATGGAAATCCCAAAGGACTTTTTTGCTGTGACAATATAGATCAAATTAACATCTGCTTGTTCAGACCTCCCCCTGCTTATTTGTGACCCCGCTGAGTTCCTCTTATCTCCATGGCCCAGTAACAGCAGTACAGAGTGTAAATCCAATGGCTGTGTAGCAGAGGCGGATCAATGGAATGATATCGAACGCATCACACACATGGCATCCATGTGTTTGATACCATTCCATTTACTCCATTTCAGCTATTTTTATGAGCCGTCCTCCCCTCAGCAGCCTCCTGTGCTGTGTAGAGACAGCACTAATCATATTGAGAACAGAGCAGGCACCTCACAGAGACAGGGAAGTGGATCAGGAGGGCTATCTGCCGTAGTGAACAGCTTGATATATTGCTGTGGATGGCAGGACAAGATTGTACTTTTGTGTATCGTTGACGCTGTGGCATGTAGGAAGAGGTGTCTATACCTCCCACTTTCACTCTTCTTTCTCTCTACCCATTTTGCTCTCTCTCTATCACTCTCTTCTCTCCTTTTAGTACCCGCAGGGTTCTGCCCTCTTTTTTTTGTCATCAGAGTTTTGCGATGAACACTTGGCACCACATAGAGAAAGAGTCTGTTATTGGAGGAGTGGAGAATGGGATGGATATTCAGTCACAGTTGGCAATAATTTTTTCAGGTTCCTGGGAGTCATTGAAAATACTCTGCTGTGAGTTAAGTAATATCAGATTCTGAAGTTATATAGCCCCAGATAATGTTCTCTGATGAGAATGTGCTCTTATGCTCTGACAGTGAATTTAGGATCACACTGCTGGGTGTTGGGCCTGCTGTGTTGGTAGATATTAACCTTTACTATTGGATACAGTGAGAGAAAGGTACAGGCTTTTTAAAATATGTAAAAGTTCTTTCCTGGCTCTGTAATCAGTGCTGATTGGGAAAAATCTCCCTGACTGAAGGGCAATCTGATTTGTCTCCTACTGTTAGGTAGGCAGTGGTTGTGTGACACGTGAGTACAGATGTTGGATCTTAATTTGATCACACTTTGCCAGACTTTGTTTGCCCTAACAAAAAATTTATAAATTATAATCCACATAATAATTCAAATGTCTTGTTGCTGCAGGATTATTTTCCTGTTGTAACAAACTGGCTCAAATGAAGACCCTATATCTGTAAGTGTGCGTGTGTGCGTGTGTGCGTGGCACGGCGTGCGTGGCACGGTGTGCGTGTGTGCGTGTGACACCTGTGTGTGTTCTGTCCCATATCTGTCAGTTCTCTTTTGCTGGTTCATCTGTTACTGTGTGCATAGCGCGTTACTATGGGGAGGGCTTCTCGTTGCTATGACATTTGTTCCCGTGGTAATGACATTAGATTGACCGTTGTGTGTGTGTCATATTGATCCCCCCGATTAGATTTTACCCCTGAACCCGTGTTGTGAATTAAACTGAGCTGGGGACTAGGCAGGCTGAAATCACACCAGAAATGTAACAGTAGAGGGATTGTTTTGTGGCCAATTTTCGTCTGATCTTTACAGTTTGTTTTTTTAACCTTGACTCAACCTAACCTTACCCTTACCCTTACCCTTACCCTTAAACTCAAAAAACCCTAACCCTCTTGCTAACAATGCTCCAAAATAACCTCTCACACTTACTTGTAAGCATCTGTAATGTTTTGCGAATCTGTGATTGGTAGCCTCTCTCAGACTGTGCGATTACATTGTTAAAGTTTCTTGTGAGATCAAGTTGGGACATAGGACGCAGACATACGCCAACAAACACACCCTCTCACATGCACACCCTCTCTGCAGACACTTACAAGACTGATTCCCACTATAGGGCCAAACCGAGCCAATCCGAGCTGTACAGGGCTGGCCTGGTTACACATCCACCACTGTTGCTGGAACCATGCTGGAAAGTACAGGATAAAAAGAACATATCCAAGCCAGCAGGGTACGGTTCTGGATGACTCTATAGTGTGAATCCGTTATTATTATCTGTCACTCTCTCCTTTCCTCTACAGCTTTCTGACATCTTCTCTGTCAATCTCACACCCCTTCATCACTGTATCCCCCGCTCTCTCTTAACAGACAGACAATGGTGTGTGCATGTGTGTGTGTATGTGTAGGTACGTACATGCACACGCATGTGTGTGTGTGCTTCTCTCTCCTGTCCTTTACCTGTGCCTAACAAGGCTCTCAGTCATTAGTGACAGCGTTTGTATTTCAATAAAGGGATCTGTGCTGCGGCTGGAATCACACCTGGTCATTTACACACTGAGCGGCCTCTCTCTCTCTCTCTCTCTCTCTCTCTCTCTCTCTCTCTCTCTCTCTCTCTCTCTCTCTCTCTCTCTCTCTCTCTCTCTCCCTCTCTCTCTCCCTCTCTCTCTCTATACTGTTTCACTTTGTAGTATGATACTCTGTGTGTGTGTGTGTGATGGTGTTCATTAGGATGTGTACTTGAGTAGATTAGCCATAACAAAGCTGTCTCCTCTCCTCTGCACTCAACAGGCAATATTACACACATTATACAAAACACATCTCTAGCTAAACATCCCTCCGGCTCTTCTAGTAATGCATTTCATAGTACACACGCACAGACTGCTCTTCCCACACACACGCACGCACAGACCCACACGTACGTTTCTGGCAGTCAGAGCTCACTCTTTGTATCCTATCACCATAACAACCACTTCTCGGTTAATCTGAAAAAAAGCCAGAGTGAATTTCTCCTCAGTACAGCTGATGATGGTGAGAGGAGCAGTCGGCAGTCTTTCTCAGTGCCAGTGTGTGTGTGTGAGTGAGTGAGGGGAAGCCAGGTATGGGAGAGAGGGGAGGAGATGGCTCTGAGTGAGGGAGCGCGAGAGAGATGTGAAGTTGTGGAGGAGTTAAAGAGAGGGATTTTGTAAGGACGGATATATTTGATGCCTCATATGGTGAGTGGCACACGCCTTCTACATGATGTGCTTCTAATTAGTGATGCTGTGTGTGTGGTGTGTGCGTGTGTGTCTGTGTGTGTTTTTTGTGCAAGCGTGTGTACAGTATGTCTGTAAAAAAATCCTTTGTTTGTGTCACTGTACCCTTTACTTTGTGTGTGTGTGTTTGTGTGTGTGTGTGTGTGTGTGTGTGTGTGTGTGTGTGTGTGTGTGTGTGTGTGTGTGTGTGTGTGTGTGTGTGTGTGTGTGTGTGTGTGTGTGTGTGTGTGTGTGTAATGTAGGTTTCAGTGCATGTGGTGGTTATGTAACAAGTGAGGCAGAGAAACCTTGAGAATAGAATAGTCATATCTCTCTGTTAGCCAGACTGGTTATATCTGAACACAGCTCTCTCCTCTAGACTCTGTTTAATACCATCTCTTTATCTCACCATGAAGCTATGTTAGATACTATACCAATATAGTATTGACTACTTCAGCTACTGTGTTAAAACTGTATTGAATATTTCAGATGTTGTATCAATAGCTGTATTACCTATTTCCTATTCCTCAATGATGTTAGCTGGAATCATTATTTCACAGAAAGCTGTCTCTCAAATAACCCAAGGTTTCTAAATCAGGTTGGTAATTAGGCTGATAAGGATTTAGGTCAGGGTTGGGGCTAAATTCCATTTAAATTCAGTAAATTCAGGAATTAAACAGAACTTCAATTTGAATCACTAAGTGACTGAATTGAAGTGGAATTTCACCTCAACGTTTTTATTCAAATAAAAGTATTCAATATGTATTGTCCTCACATTGTACTGTATATGGCTGTGGTGTTTTGCTTGCGAACGTCCTTGTTTTAGTAGTACTACGGAATTAGATTCTGGTCCAAATCCCTATTTAGGCAGTTCTACATGTTATAGTTGGATCACTTGGAACTGAGTTGGAATTCCAACTGGGATGGAGAGATGGAAAAAA
The DNA here is from genome assembly GCA_023634145.1 of Thymallus thymallus. Lineage (NCBI taxonomy): Eukaryota > Metazoa > Chordata > Actinopteri > Salmoniformes > Salmonidae > Thymallus > Thymallus thymallus. The sequence goes on from CM042413.1 coordinate 26,633,591, forward strand.
TATTGAATCTAAGAGTGAAGAAAAAATACATTACCAACAACATACATGAGTGTGTGCGTGCGGCTGCATGGTGTTATTTTATGAATGAGCTTTCCAGCCTTGTACACCAGATGCAAATGTGTACATATCCTTATTCACTCTCTAAACATTGGTTGAAACACTTTACTGCAATGAGCTGAATATCAAGCACAGGTTACAAAGATAAGGATATTCCAAATTCCCTCTTTGGTGTGGAACTGTAACATACAACTGAATATTGGGAGTAAAGACCACACCTCAACTCCTCTGCTCTCAATAACCAATGGGTGTACATACACCCAATCTACCTCACAGTGTGTTCCATATTGTGCTGAATTTATTGAATTGAAATGGACTTGACCCCAAATCTGAGTGCTCTTTTTACGGTGTCATTCACACCAAATAATCTATTAAGAATAAACTGCTTAATGGTGGAAAACTGTTGGACGGAAACAATCCTTTACTTACAATGCACAGTATAGGAACTAGCTGGTCACAGGACATTTCATGGGTAAATGGTCTGATCGTTTAAAGAGAAGTGCTATGTTCAGTATTTTGCTTTGGGTGAATAGAAAGTGAGTTTTTTTGCTGCGTTGGAAGTACAGTAGAGATGGAATATTGCAGTCTACCCAACGGTGCCTAATGCCCCACTGTATCCATCTAAATCTTCCACTTGGACTGACATGGAACCCAAACACACACGGCAGTGTGCTTCAGCTTTCATCTCTCACCTGCATTATTAAACATCTCTATCCACATGAGTGTTACATCACCCAATCACAGAGCTCTCTCTCTCTCTATGCTTTCTCTTTCTCTATGTCTCCCTAACTGTCTTGCGTTTGCTCTCTCTCATTGCCTCTCTTTTTCCTCTCCCCTCCTTCCCAATGCATCCCTCCCTATCAACTCTATTTCTCTTCCTCCATCTATCTCTCTTGCCTCCCAGCCCCTCTTTCTTTATCACTCTCTCTTTCTCACTCTTGCCCCCTCTCTCAAACTCTACACCTCTCCCCACTTTTAAATATGTTTTTGATACTAGTTAAATGACATGGACTTTCTCTCTGTCTGTCTTCCAGGCAAACCTGAAGAAGTTTATGGAGTATGTTCAGCAGAGGAACATTGAGAAGGTGTCCAAGTTCCTAGAGAAAGGTCTGGACCCCAACTTCCACGACCCTGAATCGGGAGGTGAGGAGACAGTTGCATCCAAACTCTAGCATCCAAAAACGATGGAATCAAAGACACCTGCAGAGTTAATTTAGATCAAACAAAACAGTGCTACACAACGTGAATAAAAACATGCTCATTGATTAGATAATAATTAGGTGGGTGCTTACATTGGTGCAAGTCTGTATTATACAAATGTGTGATTATATATATATACAGTTGAAGTCTGAAGTTTACATACACTTTGGTTGAAGTCATTAAAACTAATTTTTCAACCAGTATGTTAACAAACTATAGTTTTGGCAAGTCTGTTAGGACATCTACTTTGTGCATGACACAAGTAATTCTTCCTACAATTGTTTACAGACAGATTATTTCACTTATAATTCACTATATCACAATTTCAATTTACATACACTAAGTTGACTGTGCCTTTAAACAGCTTGGAAAATTCCAGAAAATTATGTAATGGTTTAGAAGCTTCTAATAGGCTAATTGACATCATTTGAGTCAATTGGAAGTGTACCTGTGGATGTATTTTAAGGCCTACCTTCAAAGGGCTTCTTTGCTCGACATCATAGGAAAATCAAAAGAAATGGCCTCAGAAAAAAAATGGTAGACCTCCACAAGTCTGGTTCAATCCCAGAACAACAGCAAAGGACCAAAAGTATCTATATCCACAGTAAAACAAGTCCTATATTTACATAACCTGAAAGGCCGCTCAGCAAGGAAGAAGCCACTGCTCCAAAACAGCCATATAATAGCCAGACTACAGTTTGCAACTTCACATGGGGACAAAGATCGTACTTTTTGGAGAAATGTCCTCTGGTCTGATGAAACAAAAATAGAACTGTTTGGCCATAATTACCGTCGTTATGTAAGGAGGAAAAAGGGGGAGGCTTGCAAGCCGAAGAACACCATCCCAACCGTGAAGCACAGGGGTTGCAGCATCATGTTGTGGGGGAGCTTTGCTGCAGGAGGGACTGGTGCACTTCACAAAATAGATGGGATCATGAGGAAGGAAAATGATGTGGATATATTGAAGCAACATCTCAAGACATCAGTCAGGAAGTTAAAGCTTGGTCACAAATGGGTCTTCCAAATGAACAATGACCCCAAGCATACTTCCAAAGATGTGGCAAAATGGCTTAAGGACAACAAAGTCACGGTATTGGAGTGGCCATCACAAAGCCCTAACCTCAATTCTATAGAAAATGTGTGGAAAGAACTGTAAAAGCGTGTGCGAGCAAGGAGGCCTACAAACCTGACTCAGTTACACCAGTTCTGTCAGGAGGAATGGGCCAAAATTCACCCAACTTATTGTAGGAAGCTTGTGGAAGACTATCTGAAACATTTGACCCAAGTTTAACAATTTAAAGGCAATGCTACCAAATACTAATTGAGTGTATGTAAACTTCTGACCCACTGGGAATGTGATGAAAGAAATAAAAGCTGAAATAAATTATTCTAATTCTATTATTATTATATACAGGAATTGTGAAAAAATGAGTTTAAATGTATTTGGCTGAGGTGTATGCAAACTTCCGACTTCAACTGTATATATTTTTTATTTTTTTGCATACCCCACTCCCCCTGAGACACCTTCGGAGAGTTGGGTCAAAAGCCATTATTGATGGCAGCCCTGGAGTAATTAGAGTTAAGTACCTCGCTCAAGGACGCATCGACAGATTTTTCACCTAGTCGGCTTGGGGATTCGAACTAGCAACCCACGGTTACTGGCCCAACACTTTCAACTGCTAGGCTACCTGCCACCGGGTGCAAACAACTTCCCTGCAGATGTCACTGATTACTGGCGAGAGAACAAACAATGGTTAGCTGAGCCATTGAGTGTACAAAACATTCCATATTGTAAGGTTTATGTTCAAAGAGGTCTCTGGAAACCTTTATGGTTTTCAGGTTTGGTGTCCAGAGACCTCTCTGGAAATCTCTATGTTTCAGTTTTGGAATTGGTCCCCAATTAGAGGCAGCTGCGCCGCATTGCCTCTAATTGGGGAGCCTATTTATGTTCAGCTTTCCCACCTGTGTTTGTGGGTTTTTGTGTGTGTTCCTTTTTTGTGTTCGCGCCGGTTCACGGTCGCTGTCTCGCCTTTGTTCGTTTTGTGGATTAAGTTACGGAATAAAGGAATGTCTATACACTACAGCTCTGTGCCTCGGGTCCTGTCTCATAGCGACCGTGACACATATAGACTCACCAGATGAACCCAAGTGAAAGCTATGATCCCTTATTGATGTCACTTGAGACAATTGATACATGGATTGTGTATGTGTGCCATTCAGAGGGTGAATGGGCAAGACAAAAGATTTAAGCGCCTTTGAACGGGGTATCGTAGTAGGTGCCAGGCGCACCGGTTTGAGTGTGTCAAGAACTGCAACACTACTGGGTTTTTCACACTCAACGGTTTCCCGTGTGTATCATGAATGGTGAACCACCCAAAGGACATCCAAACAACCTGACACGACTGTGGGAAGCATTGGTGTCAACATGGGCCAGCATCCCTAATGTTTCGTACACTCAGTATATGTTTCACAGTATTAAAAGAGTATAAATTATTGTGATGCTGCTATTACATTCAGACACACAGTATCAAAACAGCTTTCGTCCAATCAGGAATTTACTCCCCACCGAGATTTCCGTTCTACTGATTGAACTTCCTGAGGATCCAGATTACCAGTGTTATGATTAAAGAGAGGGAGAGAGATACAGAGATAGACGGACAGATACAGAGAAAAAGATAGAGAGACAGACAGACGTAGGTAACGAGCTCTGCTGTGATTGTTCTGGTTGGCTGCCCACAGAGCGATTTCCGTCTGGCCCTCTCTGCCACATCCCAATGCATGCTGGGTAAAGCTGGATTATTCTTCATGTTAATCTCCTCATGTTTATGCAAATGTTTGTGCAGCCATTTGTTGAGAGCCTCCAATGGGGTGACCTCAGAGAGAGAGAGAGAGAGAGAGCAAACAAAAGCAAAACAAATTACAATATAATTTTGTTCTGAACACATTTTGTTGTGTCTGTGTGTGCGCATCATGATTACACCGACAGCTTCATTGCGCAAAATGATATGCAGCATCATCTGGACATGTGTGCAACAAAAGTTCAGCATTCACCTTCTGCTACCATTTCTGTCAAGCCATCTACGCATACAGTTTGAAGCATACATTCGATAAATCCAACGTATAAACCACACAGAACGCTGCACTGCAATTGCCTCTGCAACGTAATGCTGCAGGGCAAACGCAGTGTTCCATTGGAAATTAATGTACTTATGATGTACCAAAATGCAATGATGCTGTCGGTGTGATCGAGGCATTATTGTTTAGTTACATCATCATAAAACAAACACACTCACACACACACACACACAAACACACAGATTGTTTCCTAACACCAACTCCATCATGTTTATCACAAAGTAATTTCACTGATGAGGCCCTCAAATGCACAATATATCTCTTCTTAAATGATGCACTTGAAAGGGATGAGAGTGGATTCATCTGGAAATGGAACTAGTCTTTTATTCCCCTGCCTTTATCACTCTAATCAGAGACTTTTAAAGGGATAGGCCTTCTCATACAAATGCTTTGATTTATTTTTATACAAACAATTAAAGTCAACACTAATGCAGAATGCATGCTTCTGTCTCAGCACTATGCAGAATGTATAGGGTTGCAAAGGGTCGTAAAGTTCCCTGTAAATTTCCGGAAAGTTTCCATGTGAAGTTAAGCCCTGGAATTTAGGGAATTTTGCTTAAATTCATAAAAAAAGTTAGCTTATAACAGTGAACCTTTTTTGTGGGATACACATAATGCAATTCTAGGTCTTGTGGCATATTTTGGTTAAACTATCCCCAATTCAATGGAATTGCAACCCTCTGCATGCACAGTGTATTCTTCCATCACATGTACAGCAAGATCTTGCATACTAATGAGATGCTATGGACTACATGCGTTCTGGTAAGTTTTGATTACATTACTGGGTGGGGTGAATATATTTTATATGACATACATTATTTTTTGTTAACTAGTAAATAGTAGCCTACAGCAAAGTGTGTTTAAATCATTTCTAACTTATTAACAATTTCTGCTAGTTAGTTTTAGATAGATAGATAGATAGATAGATAGATAGATAGATAGATAGATAGATAGATAGATAGATAGATAGATAGATAGATAGATAGATAGATAGATAGATAGATAGATAGATAGATAGATAGATAGATAGATAGATAGATAGATAGATAGATAGATAGATAGATAGATACTTTTGGTATTTTTTTCTAATATTTACAGGAAAATGCCTCGGGCACTACCTGATGTGTGGAGACATTTCACTGCAGCTAATGTAGAAGGAAAAGCTGTGTACATTTGCAAATACTGTGCCAAATCATATGTGAAGAATGCAACATAGATGCAGAATGATCTGGCCAAGTGCATACATTTCCATCAGCGCTCACAACAAGCAACCTCTGACAAAAGTCCCTCTACTTCTATTCAAGGTGAAAATGATTAATCAGACACCTTATCGATAGCGACAGCTCATGGTCCTCCTGGAATTTTTTGACTCAATGGAGGAACGTAGTCAGAGAAATGCTGATGAATATATTGCTTGAGCTGTGTATGCAACTGGTTCACCTCTGATGCTCACAGGCAATGTGTATTGTAAGAGATTTCTGAATGTTCTTCACCCAGCATACACCCCTCCAACCAGACATACTTTATCTACTCCTTTGCTGGATGCAGAGTTCAACAGAGTTCAAGTGAAGGTCAAGCAAATCATAGAGAAAGCAGACTGTATTGCAATCATCTCTGATGGGTGGTTGAATGTTCGTGGGAAAGGATCATCATCTCCACCTCTCAACCAGTATTCTACAAGAGCACAGACACAAGGGACAACAGACACACCGGTCTCTACATTGCAGATGAGCTGAATGCAGTCATTAATGACCTTGGACCACAGAAGGTATTTGCACTGATGACAGAAGGCTACTGGTGACAGAAGGCTGCTTGGTCTAAAGTGGAGGATTCCTACCCTCACATCACACCCATTGGCTGTGCTGCTCATGCATTGAATCTGCTCCTCAAGGACATCATGGCACTGAAAACAATGGATACACTCTACAAGAGAGCCAAGGAAATGGTTAGATATGTGAAGGGTCATCAAGTTATAGCAGCAATCTACCTCACCAAGCAAAGTGAGAAGAATAAGAGCACTACATTGAAGCTGCCCAGCAACACCCGTTGGGGTGGTGTTGTCATCATGTTTGACAGTCTCCTGGAGGGGAAGGAGTCTCTCCAAGAAATGGCCATATCACAGTCTGCCGATATGGACAGCCCCATCAAGAGGATCCTCCTGGATGATGTATTTTGGGAGAGACTGGTAAGCAGCCTGAAACTGAAAATCCCACCAACTTCAGCCGCCTCAGAGCGCAACTGGTCTTTGTTTGGGAACACACACACCAAAACACGCAACAGTCTGACCAATACAAGAGTTGAAAAATTGGTGGCCATCTGAGCAAATTTGATTATTTTTTAGCCTTACAACGAGCCATCCTCAACAAGGTTGGAAAGTGACAGTGAAGATGAGGCCTCAGAGTCTGATGTTCAAGAGGTTGACATTGAGGAGGTTCAGGGAAAAGACATGGAAGCCTGAGAGGAAGACAACCAAAGCTTTAGTTTCTAGAGTATCATTTAACAGATGTTTTATGTATGTTGAAAACGCTTTTGGGAGATGCGATGGATCATTGGGGATCATTCAATATTCCCTTTCTTTTGTTGTTCAGTGAAATCATCCCATGTGAAGAGTCAACTCATTTAATTAAAGTTCAATTCGTAACTAAATTGTTTTTTTATTTCTATTGGAAAGATTGAATCATTTGCAATTATGTCTACTTATGAGGTAAAAGGTTTATGTTTCTGTCTCCATATGATATGGTAAATATATCCAATACAAAAGACATCTACATTTAAATGATATTAATATTAATTTGCATATATTTCCATTAATTCTCATATGTTCCCGTTAATTCCCAGATATTCCCGTTAATTCCCACGGAAAGTTTCCACCTCTGAATATTCCCCAAAATGTGCAGTCCTAAAATTGTACACTGAAAAGCTGTCCTGTTCTATATTAAGCATAGTTCCTCTCTCCCCCTGTGTGCTGTAGAATGTCCTCTGACCATGGCGTCTCAGCTGGAGGGCTGTGCAGAGCTCATCAAGGTGCTGAAAAGTGGAGGAGCTCACCTGGACTTCAGGACCAGAGACGGTATCACTGCCCTGCACAAGGCTGTCCGCACCAAGAACCATACGGCGCTCATAGTGAGTACACACTCACGCACACACACTTTTTTTTCTATCCTCGTAGGGACCAAACATTTATTTACATTCAAAATCCTATGTTCTCTAAACCTAACCTTAACCCTAACCCCTAACCCCTAAAGCCTAACCCTTAACCCCTAACCTTAATTGTAACCCTAAGCCTAATTGTAACCCTAACCCTAAATTTAACCCCTAAACTTAAAATAGCCTTTGTGGAGAAGTGGGACATGTCCCCAGAGAGAATTTTCCTTGTTTTACTATCCTTGTGGGGACTTTTGGGGATTGCATGTCACCACAAAGATAGAAGAACAAGACCACACAAGCACATACACACACTCACTCACTTCCTGCTTGTCATAAGTAAGAGTCTGACTCACATGGTTTCCTCAGTGTGTATGTGGGTGCTAAGTACTCCCTCCCTTACTCACTGGGTTTTCATCTGCTTTGAGAAGGTTAGGTTGCTGTCTTTAATGAGTAGGCGTGTGCTCAGTGAATGGATGTGTATCATTACTGAATGGCTCTGATATGACTCATCATTTTTCTCATCCTGAGAGCTATAGCTGTAGTGGAGAGAAGCCCATCATCTTAATGGACTACTGTATGTCCCTCTTTTTGATCTACATGAGTGCAGAAGCCTATGTTAGAAAAATGTAGATCCCACAAAGGAAATGGATAGTGTTTTCATACATGGGTTTTCATAGGTTCTGTTGGGCTTGAAGGAAGTGTGTGCCTTGTGTGTGTGTGTTCTCTAACTCTCCCTCTCTTTTTCTCTCACTCTCTCTCTCTCTCTCTGTCAGACGTTGCTGGACCTGGGTGCGTCTCCTGACTATAAGGACAGTCGAGGGTTAAGTCCACTCTATCACAGCTCTATGGTAGGAGGAGACCCCTACTGCTGTGAACTACTGCTCCACGACCACGCTCAGGTGGGCTGTGTGGACGAGAACGGCTGGCAGGAGATACACCAGGTAAACACACACATACGCACGCAGACACACTAGTGATGCGAGGGTCAGCTGTTTGTTCTCCCGCGCCCGCCCGCAATTGCTAATAACCCATCCGCAAACACCCGACTATATGTGATAAATGAAAATCTTGAGGCCTGCACCCAACCCTAACCTGCTAATAGGCCGATAGAAAATACGATGTACAGTCAGAGATGGTGGAACGATTATTTGACAGGGAGTGCGGGATGTCTTTTTTTTTAAGCCTAACCTAGTTATCTTTCTGCTTATAATTCCCAACATCTTGGTAGCTTATTTGTTAGTCAACTTGTCTATAATTAGATACATGCAGCTTCTCTAATGTAATTAGGCTACTGCCCCAGAAGAATAAATAAACCCTTGCTCACCAGAATAACGTCATAAATTGACGAATGCTTCTCTTGCGCAGCAGACGTTTTAGGGAGTAGGGAGAAAATGCAGTAGGCAATTTTGTTGATTTATTTTAACAGGAAAGATTTGACCAGTTTTAGGGATATTACATTTTCTGATAGGTTTTTAGTTCGGTTTGGATGCATATTTGATGTGGTTGAACTACTATCAGCTTTTATGATGCTGACAAAGATTTACAGACAGTCCCTAACCGTACATTTCGCTCAAGATAGTGAAATAAATAAATCATATTTCTCCTCTCCTGTTTCCGAGTCAAAATGTACAGTTGGTGTATAATTTTACTGCAATAAATGCTTAATTAAACAAGGCACTTAACCCTAATTTGCTCCGGGGGCTGACCCTGTAAGTAGACCGTCATTGTAAATAAGAATTAGTTCTTAACTGACTTGCCTAGTTAAATAAAGGTTAAATAAATACATTTAAAAAAATTATGCAGTTTAAATTATATTGGGCTATGTGAGAGGTTACAGACCTACAGTCAGTGTCCAGATTTCAGTTAAGCTACTATTCCATTTAACCCATCTGAACAGTAGGCCCTTAATGTGCCATATTTGATGTCCCCATCTTGTAACTCTCAAATTTGTATAGCGCCTCTTAATCATCATAACATAGCCATCATCCTCTTTTACCACTTTACCAAATCATTCCCAAACACCATGTAATCAACGGCCAATGTTAACTTTTTTAATTTGGGCTATGACAGTCTATTACAAATCTGTCTGACAGTATTTTTTACAGTATTTCAATCTGCATACAGTAGGGTTTGAAATAATGTTGTATGATCTTCTGTGTAGAAAATAACATAATCATTGATAATGTTATTTTAGCCCCAGTCTGATTTAGTTGCTGGTCTTGTCCATAAAACAGTACATACATACGTGTTCCTGAGAGTCTTATCTTTCAGTGATGGGGTCATAATATTTCGTAGCTTAAACCATTCAAAAGATAGAGACAGATTTGTAGGAAGAAAACAGTTTGTTTATTACAACCGCATCTAGCAGCTACCAACCCCATCTCTCAACCCCATTTTCAAACCACATGGGGTTGCGACCCCTAGATTGGGAAACCCTGAGTTAGGCCCTAAAGCTTAGGCTTATGCACTAATGGCAGATAAAAATAATGAAAGAAAAACTTAAAGGTAGCCTATGATACATTTACTGTGTCCACAGTGCTCTAATGTTCCCACCTCTCTCTCTTCTCCTCTCCTCTCCTCTCCACACCAGCATGTCTGGGAACATCCATGGTAATCACCCCACCTGCTTGCCCTGTTCTTCCCCGCCACCATCTTCAGAGCACATCTGTCCAAACACAGTCACCACACAACTCAATGCAGGGTTAGCCTGGAGGCTAGGAGACTCACAGTATAATCAGGCTAAACCAGGGGTTCCCAAACATTTTTGGCGTGCGACCCCATTTTGATATCCAAGCATTGTCATGACCCCACCATGTAAAAAAAGTGATGTAATCAATGGCCAATGTTTACTTTATTAATTGGGGCTATGACAGTCTATTACAAATCAATCTGAAAGTACTTTACACAGTAGGCTATTTCAATCTGAAGGAAGAATGGTTTGAAGTGACTGAAATGGATCAAAAAGGTATTGGAAAGTTCAAAACATCATCAGGCAATACTTTTTCATGGTCTTCTGTGTAGAAAATAACATAATCATTGATGATGTTCTTTTTTCCCCAGTCTGATTAAGAGCCCGGTCCACTCTGTTCTATGTATTGTTGAGGGTAACAGAAGACACATAGTCTGCTTGAGAGTCTTATCTGTCAGTGATGTGGTCATAATATTTTGTTACTTAAACCGATCAAAAGATAGAGCCACATTTGTAGGAAGAAAACAGACTTATTTTTTTCGAGTTTCTCTTGCAATCCCAATTTTAAATCAGGTTACCCCACATGGGGTCGCGACCCCTAGTTTGGGAAACGCTGGACTAAACTGACAGGCTGCTGGTAAAAGAAAGAGATATATGCCAACAGAGAAAGAGTGTATGTTTTGAGAGAGGAACTCTCACCCAGTTTGATTTGGGTTGAGAGTAAGCCGGCATTAAAACTGGGCCTACAGGCCAACTTTCCAGGGCCCTTTATTGCTATACTCTAATCAGTTACCTTCCCTCTCCTCCCATTGGATTAGTATTCATTGTGTGTGTGTGTGTGTGTGTGTGTGTGTGTGTGTGTGTGTGTGTGTGTGTGATAGAGACAAGACAAAACAGAGAGGGAACAATGATTATAGTGCATGTGTGGGAGAGACAAACAGAGAAGAGAACAGAGAAGCGAAATGAGTTGTCTCCAATATTACACAGTGTATGATATCTCAATCACCCAAAATACCTCAATAACCCAAACTGGCATCCATGTGTCTCCCCATACAGGCGTGTCGTCATGGTCATGTTCAGCACTTGGAGCACCTGCTGTTCTACGGAGCCGACATGACCGCTCAGAACGCCTCTGGGAACACCGCCCTACACGTCTGTGCCCTCTACAACCAGGTAACACACTGTATGGTGCATGTTGGCAGGGTGGAGTGTGGTTGTGTGTGGGTAAGTAGTGGTTTAGAGGTGTTTGACAAATGTGTGTTTGTGCGTGTAGTGTGTGTGTGTGAGTGCGTGCGTGCATGTGTTAAAGCTGCCATCTGAAACGTTGCTATCACTTACCTGGTCAATATGTCAAATCAGGCAGTGTATTGGGGCTAGAAGGCTTCTGAGTGGACAGACTGGCAGATTGAATGTAACTGCTTTCTTTTTAAACTAACTGTAGTCTACTTTACCAGAAAAAATGTTTTAACATTACAGACACTTTTGAAAAACTAGATGATTACTTCATTTTCACAGCACCAAATACAACTGTGAAAATGCTTACTTACGACCTCTTAATCAAAAATGCAATTTTAAGAAAATAGAGTTAAGAAAATATTGACTAAATAAAATAACGTTTTTAAAAAAGCAAATAGTCCGGGTGGCCATTTGATTAATTGTTCAGAAGTCTTATGGCTTGTGGGTGGAAGCTGTTAGGGGGCCTTTTGGACCTAGACTTGGCAGAGAGAACAGTCTATGACAGGAGTCTTTGACAATTTTTTGGGCCTTCCTCTGACACCGCCTAGTATATAGGTCCTGGATGGCAGGAAGCTTGGCCGCATGTACTGGGCTGTACGCACTACCCTCTCTAGCTCCTTACGGTCGTATGCCGGGCAGTTGCCATACCAGGAGGTGATGCAACTGGTCAGGATGCTCTCGATGGTGCAGCTGTAGAACTTTTTGCAGATCTGGGGACCCATGCCAAATCTTTTCAGTCTCCTGAGGGGGAAAGGGCATTGTCGTGCCCTCTTCACAACTTTCTTGGACCATGATAGTTTGTTGAGTATGTGGACACCAAGGAACTTGAAACTCTCTACCCGTTCCACTACACCCCTGTTGATGTGAATGAGGGCATGTTCGACCCTCTTTTTCCTGTAGTCCACAATCATCTCCTTTGTCGGTGATCAGGCCTACCACCGCTGTGTCGTCAGCAAACTTAATGATTGTGTTGGACTTGGACGTGTTAATATAACTTTTATTTAACTAAGCAAGTCAGTTAAGAACAAATTCTTATTTACAACGACGGCCTAGGAACAATGGGTTATCTTCCTTGTTCAGGGGCAGAACAACAGATTTTTACCTTATCAGCTCAGGGATTCAATCCAGCAACCTTTCAGTTACGGGCCCAACGCTCTAACCACTGGGCTACCTGCCGCCCTGAGGATCAGCATGGCAGATGCGTTGTTGCCTACCCTTACCACCTGAGTGCGGTCCGTCAGGAAGTCCAGGATCCAGTTGCAGAGGGAGGTGTTTAGTCCGGGTCCTTAGCTTAGTGATGAGCTTTGTGGGGACTATGGTGTTGAACGCTGAGCTGTAGTCAATGAACAGCATTCTCACATAGGTGTTCCTTTTGTCCAGGTGGGAAAGGCTAGTGTGGAGTGCAATTGAGATTGTGTCATCTGTGGATCTGTTGGGGCGGTATGCGAATTGGAGTGGGTATAGTTTCCAGGATGATGCTGTTGATGTGAGCCATGACCAGCCTTTCAAAGCACTTAATGGCTACCGACGTGAGTGCTACGGGGCGGTAGTCATTTAGGCAGGTTACCTTTGCTTTCTTGGGCACAGGGACTATGGTGGTCTGCTTGAAACATGTAGTTATTACAGACTCGGTCAGAGAGAGAGGTTAAAAATGACACTTGCCAGTTGGTCCGCGCATGCTCTGAGGGGACGACGTTGTCGATGCACTTATTGTTGAAGCCGGTGACTGAGGTGGTATACTCCTGTAATGATGAATTTCTCTATGGTATTGAAGAAGTACAGGATGTGAGAAGGAATAGAAAATTATCGATGGAGATTTGATACAATATATTTATTATATACAGATCTGGTTCCACAGGCAACCACCGGTGAATGTAATTGCCATGCGGACACTAGACAAAGGCGAGCCAGGAGTTTATATATCATGTTCCAAACAAGATGTCCATACATCTGGCATACATCAACAAAGACAAAGAGAGATAGCGAGAGGCCCAGCTCAGACTAGCTGGCTCTTATAGCACATTCCAAGGTCCTGTGTAAACACTTCATATCAACTCCTTAACATATTCCAGTCTGTCCTAGCAAAACATTCCTGTAGCGTAGCATCTGCGTCATCTGACCACTTCCTTATTGAGCTAGTCACTGGTACTTCCTGCTTTAGTTTTTGCTTGTAAGCAGGAATCAGGAGGATAGAATTATGGTCAGATGTGCCAAATGGAAGGTGAGGGAGAGCTTTGTACACGTGTGTGGAGTAAAGATGGTCTAGAGTTTTTTTCCCTCTGGTTGCACATGTGACATGCTGGTAGAAATCAGGTAAAACGGATTTAAGTTTGCCTGCATTTAAGTCCCCGGCCAATAGGAGCACCGCTTCTGGATGAGTGTTTTCTTGTTTGCTTATGGCCTTATACAGCTCGTTGAGTGTGGTCTTAATGCCAGCATCGGTTTGTGGTGGTAAATAGACTGCTACGAAAAATATAGATGAAAACTCTCTTGGTAGATAGTGTGGTCTACAGCTTATCATGAGGTACTCTACCTCAGGCGAGCAATACCTCGAGACTACCTTAATATTAGACATTGCGCACCAGCTGTTATTGACAAATAGACACACACCCCCAACCCTCTTCTTACTGGACGTAGCTGTTCTGTCCTGCCGATGCACAGAAAACCCAGCCAACTGTATATTATCCGTGTCGTCGTTCAGCTGTAATAATAAGATATTACAGTTTTTTCTGTTCTGATATCCAGAAGCTCTTTTTGCTCATAAGAGACGGTAGCATCAACATTATGTACAAAATAAATTACAAGCAATGTGAAAAAACACACAAAATAGCACAATTGGTTAGGAGCCCATAATACGGCAACTATCCCCTCTGGCGCCATTCTTCTTATCCAGAAAGGATGTTTGCAAAAAAGAAAAAAAACGTTGACCCCTTTCTGCAAATCAGCATTGAAAAAAGGTGCACGTTTAAGTTTGTTCCCATCTGAGCGAGTCTGACCACAAGTTAGCAATGAGCTCAATCAGTTCTCCATGACAACAAAAATATAAACAACAAAGTAGGCTAATAAGTCTTTAGTCTTTGGGTTATGTTTAGGTTAAACCATTTTTCTAATCTATATTTCCATATTTCCAAGTCCTATTCTTGAAAATCAAGGGGTATTTTATCAATTGGAATGACTGAAAATCTGAAAGACTTTTGTTTTTATTGTAAAAATACAGCCTAATTGTTTTATCAACTGTATTGAAGTAGAAACAATGGGTTAGAAGTCTAAGTAAAATGCAACATCCATTTATTGGCAGCTATGTAAACTCTAACATTGATTTATCCTGCAATTGATATCCTTCAGTTGGTAATATACATTTTTGTCTTCTTCTAATGGGCTCCCAAGTGGCGCAGTGGTCTAAGGCACTGCATCTCAGTGCTAGAGACGTCACTACAGACACCCTGGCGCACAATTGGCCTAGCGTCGTCCGAGTTTGGTCGGTCTAGGTCGTCATTGTAAATAAGAATTTGTTCTTAACTGACTTGCCTAGTTAAATAAACTTGGCTAGTTAAATAAAGGTTAAATATATATTTATATATATATGATAAATACATTATAATGCCTCTTAAGGGGAAAGTAATCCAAAGTAACTGAATGTAATCAGATTATGCTACTGAGTTTGGGGGTCATCCAACAGGTACGTTACTGATTCCAATTTTGGACTGGTAACTGTAACAGATTACATTTAGAAAGTAACCTACTCAATCCTGGTAGCGAGCAAGTTAGAGATAAGATTGATAAGATCAAGTGAGAGAATGAGACATTGAGTGCTGAGATTGGGGACTGAGCCTTAAGAGGAGTGGGCCTTATGGAGCTGCTTAACTGGGGAGAGGAAATATGAAGGGAGGTACAAAGATAATTTCCTCCTAAGAAGAGAGAAAAAAGGAGACAATGACAAAAATTGAAAAGCCATGGCTCAGGTGCTGAGAGCAGTGCTACAGAGTTGTGGGGATGTTTCCCACATGGGCCACATTCTGTCTGTGAAATGTACATACACACTGACACATACATGCACGTGCGCATATGTGTGACCTGTTTCCAAGGCTCTAGAACACTGAGTGCACATGCACAAAAAATAACATCAATACTTAATTTAGACTGTTTGTAACACATGCACGTGACTGTTCTACTACTGCCTGGAGAGAGAGGGAGGGGTGGAGGAGCAACGAAGGGAAGGTAGACTATTGACAGGTGCTTGTAAGACATAATAGGGAATTAGGGCTTACACAACCAAGCATGAAATGCCATAAAGTGGCATATTTTAGATGATGCTCATAATTGGTAGCCTTAAAGAACACAGAATTTAACCTCTGAGTCATGCTAATGAATATTCATGGTCAAAGGGACAATTTGGGGGGAAATGTTTTGCTCCTCCCCGTCATAGACCCTGTCTCTCGTGGTGTCCTATCGTCAAAGACAGGTTTCATCCCTCAGTGTTTAGAGATCCAGGAGGCCACCGCTGGGAAGATCGATCACAGACAGAGCTTCAGAGTGGGGCTTAGGGGGCTGAACACGGGGGGAGTCTGCATGATGATCCATGAATCAACAGAGAGACACAAGTTCAGTGACAGTGATCCTTATAAGAGAGAGATAGATAGGGAAATTATATGGAGTGAGAAAGAGAGGGTGGGAGAGAGAGTAAAGGAAAGGAGAGAACCAATCAAAGGAGACAGGAAAGAAAAAATGAGGATGAAAGAGAAGTATGTGACAGACCGCTTCCAGATTGATGTATCAATAAAGAGACAGTCAGTCAGGGAGAAGTAGACTGGTTATTGAACAGAGTAGACTGGGTAATGAACAGAGTAGACTGGTTAATGAACAGAGTAGACTGGGTAATGAACAGAGTAGACTGGTTAATGAACAGAGTAGACTGGTTAATGAACAGAGTAGACTGGTTAATGACACCACTAGAGAGTGGGGATCGATGGAACAGGGGGGTGGGAATCTCAAGGGGGTGGGAGACCAGTGTGCGGTCCCCCTCAGTGTTTAGGGGAGTGATGGAGCAGAGACACAACAAACTGAGAATGGGATAACAGGAACACAGATTTGAACCTCTGAGTCATGCTAATTAATAAACTGAGCCTGAGGGGATAATAATGATGACAGAACCCTGTTTGTATTTTGAATTTTGTGGTCGAACATTGAGGTTTGTTGTTGCGATTTGCAAATGTGTAATTTAATTTCGCATTGAGTAGGTTGTATCATGATGTTTGAAACATGTAACAACGGTCGCAAACTTGTAACTTGACATTTGAATACATTCAATAAAATTTGCAAGCATAATTTATTTTGAGAATTATTACAAGTCCATTTATGACTATGAATTTCCGGCTGTGAATCAAAAATACACTTGCAGATTTTTTATCTGCTCACGCTTGTAGTTCTGTCACTGTTGTCACGTTAACAAGAGATTCATAAGCTTGTAGAACATTTGTAGAAAGAGATTCGCAAGTAAACAATTGGTTTGAGCAGCTCTGGGGGCAGGACCGACCGTTTACTCCTGACCAATCAGCCAAAACCACAGCTGCTTACTGTAAATAAGAATCCATAGATTAGGGCCTAATTGACTGATTTACTTATATGAACTGTAACTCATTGAAACTCGTTGAAACTGTTGCATGTTGCATTTATATTTTTGTTTAGTATAGTTCATTTATTGTTTGAATATAGAGTCAGGGATTATAGTAGCATTATAACAACTAGAGGCCCGCGCCAGACCATATTGTGAGCTCGAGCAGGAAACCAAAGTGGAGCTCGAGTTTAACTATGTAAAAAGCACTTTAAAGGAGCACTGGGTGTCTATAGTTTGTCTTCTACCCAGACGAACTGCTGAACCCCTGCTTTCAGTTAAGAGTTCATTTTAATGCATACATTTTAACTGAAACCCTATACTCGGGACATAGCGAGTGTGTCCGGTCAATTAGATAGGGAGGACCAACCGTTTGCTGGAGTGTCTGAGGTTATGCCACACTTATAATAAATTGTTTAACCCCATGTCGGAACGTATCTTGCATGAACAGCGAGAAATCAGCAGTAAGAGCTGTGCCACTTAAAAAAAAAATAGTACAGAGCGGACTATAAATAAATAACGGATTGTATGTTGTTGTTGTACACAAAAACAGCCCCCACTGACGCGTAGTATGCCGTATCACAAACTACCTCTGAAGTGTAATCAGTAGGAAGGAGTGGGCTAACCTCTGTGGCAAGCAGGGATAGACCAAGAGGGGTGACCCAGTTGATAAAGTGAAGCTCAGGGCTACACTGCTAACTCAGCTCAGGGTAGGAAGACAGGGAGGACGCCTCACCGGGAAAGAGGCTCATACAGAGGAATAATCCAGTCCTACAACATGCGGGGGGAGTTGACCCACCCTGTGAGGTCAAGAGAAAGGAAAGAGAAAGGGGGATACCTAGTCAGTTGTACAACTGAATGCATTCAACTGAAATGTGTCAGAAGATCCACAGACAAAGACTACCCTCGCGTAAATGAAGCTAGTAGGTCCGCCAGGTCACCTCAACATTACTTCACGGCTTGAAGTACTAGAATCTACTTGAAGGTAATCATCTTTTTTATATGTTTATGTTGATTTTTTGGATTAAAGGCATGACAGTCATTTAACATGTGAAATATAATGGTACATTTCAGTCGAAATTGACAGCAGCTAATGTTAGCTACCTAACTAGCTTTACTATCAATTGGCTAGTTTCATCAGGCAGCTTTAGATACGAGGGGAAAACAAATATAATATTTGCTAGTTAACCATCTGATTGATAAAGTTGAGATAAATTCCATTTGTAAGCAGGCAAGCTAGCTAAATTGAAACTTGTTCTTGGAGTTTATTTACAAGGTTAGATAGAACTAGATCCACACATGTTATTCTCTATCATGCAGAATTGTAAGCGTGTAACTTGGGAAGCTCATTCAATAATACAGACTTGGGTGATTTCTGTCCCAGGGGACTGAACTGTGTTAAATGTTGTCTCCAATTTCAGACCACAGTAGTTGAATGAGGTGTTAGTGAAGTACTTGAACAAAAACCTACACACACCTGTGTAAAGAAAACCTGTGTCTGTCATGACTTCAATTTACTAAATACAGGTACCATGTTATTTTGTTAATCTATGCTAGTTTGTCATCTGATTTCCAGGAGCCTGACGGAGATAGATACAACCATAGTCCAAGGCAGGAGTCCGGCAGGACATTTCCCTACATCCACATTGAGGCCTGCTACAGGCAAGAACATGGAGCACTCAATGTCAGTGTCAGTAAATCATGCATATATTTTTATATATATATATATATATATATAATACTCCACTCATATGAGGAGTGGAGAAGCCCTATGCACCATAAACCTGTCTACTCCTGGAGTAACTCACTGTCAAATTCCTTAGAGGATTTGTTAGGAGGCCCTGGGCCAATGGGAGGCCAGAGCTGAGGGCTTAGGGTGAGTGAGAGCGAAGTTACAGACATGAAGATACAACTTGAACCACAGAGTAAGGCTACCTTCAAACCAAAATGCATGTCCAACACAGCTGTTTGGTCCGTAAAAACACTGTTCTACGTTGAAGTATAGTCTTTGCAACTTTTCTGAAGGACAGCCCAACACAACCCTCTCCCCCAACACACTCTTCCCTTTGAAAGCCATTGAGTTGCTGTGTCTTTTACCCATCCATATGTATAATTGGAAGGCACCATTATAGTCCTCAATAATCAACAATGGATTCAGTACCTCTTTCAATTGCATTCAGTACCTCTATTAATTGCATTCAGTACCTCTATTAATTGCATTCAGTACCTCTATTAATTGCATTCAGTACCTCTATTAATTGCATTCAGTACCTCTATCAATTGCTCTACAGGTGCTACAGAGAGAATATTCCAAAGACCTCCAGAGCCTTCTGATCAACTACCGGAGATCTCTCCAGAGCAGATAAGTAAGCTCTGCTGGTGGTAATGTACTTTATGTAAACCTCCTTCACTATGGCTGACTGTCTGTGTGATGACATATAACATATTATCCAGGGCCATTGGTTGGATTTGCTATACTCACTCCAAACCTCATGCTATTTCCTCCCTCTAAGTCTCCCAGACAAACTAACATGTGTCCACCCCTCTATCCCCAGGTGAGTCTGCTGGGCCATGGAACTCTAGAGCAGCACATAAAAAAAAACCTGCCACCCTGTTGACAGCTATCCGCAGTCAGTTCCCTGAGGAAGGATGCAACTATCAAGGCTTTCAATGGCCAAATTTGGGGGATGATCACCAAACGCAACAAAGTTTTGTATAAACTACTCATGTTCATTTTTGAAAAGTTGTTGCAAAACAATACATTTTTCATAGCGTGTTCTTCACATTTTTACTAACTACTATGGTAACTTAAACATCAAACAACATGCAGACTTTTTCCATCAAGACAACACTTGGTGCTTATGACTCCAAAATGTCTAAAATCAATGCAAGTCTCATGTCCAGGGTGAATACATTTTTATTAATGTACTGTATATAAGACATCACACAGGTGTGCCAACTAAAATATACAGTATATCCCACACAAGCCTGAAGAACAGGACAAATAGAAAAGTGAATATAAGTCAGCTCTTGTGCCTGAAGCAGTTTGTTTGAATGAGTGGTTAAATAAGATACACATTGACATGTTAAATGGCTACGAGACAGTGATAAGGAGACTCTTGCTGTAATGTCAGGTAAGGTACCACTGAAGGCTCCAGTATTCAATCAGGCTGCTGGAAGCAGATGTCACCATCCAGGCCCATGCCACAGCATGCAGGCCTGATGGCGAGATGACAATAAATACATTATGTACCTTTCATCACCAAAGCCATGTTAGCATTTACTGCACATGTTGCTGAACAATCCCACCATTTTGTTATTGATATAAATGGGCAATTCACATACAATAAGCGATGACTGAAATACCTCTTGGCCCCTGTGGTTGTCTGGCAGCATTTCTGCTTTCTAGTTATCTTACTCCCTCTCCACCTGAAATGCAATAACAACAAAAATGTGAATAACAATAAGCCGTAGTAATTTGGCTAACTTGACTAATTAAAAACACTAATCTAAATGTGCATAAGCCTACTCAGCCTAATTATACCAAAACAATAGAGCCTATTTGCAGCAGGGGCGTATTCCAGTCACCAATTCATCAAGAAACAGGCAGTCATCAATAAACCACCCAGTTTATAATGGCATTTATATCAACTTTATCAATCAGATGTTTAACTAGCAAATATATTTGTTTTCCCCTAGCATCTAAAGCTGCCTGATAAATCTAACGTTAGCCGGTTGATATTAAAGCTAGGATTAATTTCAGAAGCCAGCTAGCTAAAGTTAATTTAGCTGCTGTCAATGGATTTCATCTGAAATGTACCATTTATATTTCACATGATAAACAAATTACTGTCATGCCTTTTCACAAAAAAAAGTATGTGCATATATTAAAACAACCTTCAAGTAGATTGTTTTATTCTAGTACTTGGGGCCAGGTAACGTTAATAATGTTACTTTGTAAAAATAACTTATCCTCTTCAAGCTACTTCCTGAGATTTGATTGATGGAACAATCCAGCCAATGGTTGCAGTAATAGGCGGCTGTGGTTTTGGCTGATTGGTCATGAGTAAAAAAGGTCCTGCCCCTAAAGCTGCTCAAACCAGTACTATCTCTTTCTACAAATGTACAAAACGTTCTACAAGCTTACGAATCTCTTGGTAATGTGACAACAGTGACTGAACTCAGAGCGTGCGCAGATAAATAATCTGCAAGTGTATTTTTGATTCGCAGCAGAATATTAATATTGTAAATGGACTTATAAAATTAATGATGCTTGCAAATCTTATTGAATGTATTAAAATGTGATGTTACAAGTTTGCGACCGTTGTTACATTTTTCACACATCATGATACAAGCATGCGAAATAAAACACATTTGCAAATTGTACTTCCAACCACGAATCTCGATATGCGACAACAAAATTCAAAATACAAACTCACACGGTTCTGTCATCATTATTATCCAAGAGCCCAGGTAGAATCAGGCACCTGTCAGACAAGACATGGAGAGGAAACAGAATAGGATAGGGAAGATTGTAAATGTGATTGTATTTTTGACAATGGAACCCTCTATAAAGCTGTTGAATTCTGAATGTAAAACTGAGTCTCCTGAATGATTCATCAATTTAATAAAGTGCAGAGCTTTACTATACATTGCGACGGTACTGTAGGGGAACTTTTCCTCTGGAGTTGACCTGCTGATGTTCAGTGTATATCATGGTAAAGTATGACTATGGCTGCGAGCAGGGAGACAGATGTACCTCTCTATAATTGGTCTCCTGGAGCGTTTGTGCTATTGTGTGTGTGTGTGTGTGTATTTGTTTGTGTGTGTGTGTGTGTATTTGTTTGCGTGTGTGTTTGTGTGTGTGTGTGTATATGTCTGTGTGTGGTGTTGTAAGCAGAGAGGCCACAGTTAATGCATGGGTTTTCTACCGCCGTTCATCTCCCCATTCCAACTAAAAAGAGCACACACACACACAATTACGCAGACAATTAAACACACACACACCTAAACACACTGAACAATCCCTGCCTCTCTTTCTTTCTCTCCATCCCTTAATTCCCTTCTCTCTGTTTCTCCACTCATCTCTCTCTCCCTGTTCTTACGCTCTCACCCCCCTGTCTCACCCCTGTTAGCCTCCTTCTCCTTAATGGATACTTTCTCATTCCCAGTAGATTATCAATCGAATTGCTCCTCACCTTTAAGTGTAAAGTAAAAATGAAGACATTTAAACGCCTCTAAAAGAGGCTAAAGGTTTGTCACCCACATGCTACACTATACATCAGCTTTAAAACATAATCCAGAGAGAGAGAGAGAGAGAGAGTGAGATCACAGCAAAATCACAGTTTACTTAAACAGAGAAGAAAATGGCAAGATAAACTGCTTACTATTAAATGCTATAGTTGTGTAGAAACATACCAAAAAAACGATTGGCAAACAACAAATTCTATCCGTTTTGGACAACTTCCTGGACAAGAACCCCCTGAACTACAGGACAAAATATAAACTCTCCAACCCAAAAATCTCTGTGTATCATAATCTAAATGATAAAATATACAGACCACTTATTCAAACTGGCTATACTTAAACTCTTAAACATTATCCTCAGCTCTGGCATCTTTCCCAATATTTGGAACCAAGGCCTGATCACCCTAATCCACAAAAGTAGAGACAAATTCGACCACAATAACTGCAGTGGAACATGCGTCAACAGCAACCTTGGTAAAATCCTCTACAATATCAATAACAGCAGTCTCGAACATTTCCTCAGTGAAAACAATGTATTTTGCAAATGTGAAATTGGCTTTTTATCAAATTACCGTACAACAGACCGTGTATACACCATGCACACCCTAATTGACAAACAAAACAAAACAAAAGCAGTCTTTTCATGCTTTGGTGATCTCAAAAAAAGATTTGGACTATATTTGGTATGAGCGCCTGCTATATAAATGGATGGAATGCGGTGTTGGGGGAAAAACATATGACATCATAAAATCTAGGTACACAAACAACAAGTGTGGTTAATAAAATTGGCAAAGAACACACAGATTTCTTTCCTCAGGTCCATGGGGTGAGACAGGGATGCAGCTTGAACCCACCCACTTCAACATATATACTGTATCAACGAATTGCTGAGGGCCTTACTCTACTAGACTCTGAAGTCAAATGTTTACTGCTTGCAGATGATCTGGTGCTTCTGTCCCCAACCAAGTACTGCCTACAGCAGCACCTGGGCCTTGACAGTGAATTTTAGTAAAACAAAAATAATAATGTAAAAATGTCCAGTTGCAGGACCAAAAATACAAATTCCATCTAGACACCGTTGCTCTAGAGCACACCAAAAATTATACCTACCCCGGCTTAACATCAGCACCACAGGTAACTTCCACAAAGCTGTGAACAATCTGAGAAACAATGCAAGAGAGGCCTTCTACTCCATCAAAGGGCACATCAAATTTGACATCCCAATTAGGATCTGGCAAAAAAATATTTGAATTAGCTATGAAAACCCATCACCCTCAATGGGTGTGAGGTCTGGGGTCCGCTCACCAACCAATAATTCACAAAATGGGACAAACACCCAATTGAGAAAAAACAGTCTCAGTGTACACCGTAAAACCCCAAATAATGCATACAGAGTAGCATTAGGACGATACCCACTAATTAGCCAGCTGGTTTTGGGGCTCAGTTCACAAACACAAACAGACCCCACAGAGCCCCAGGACAGCAACACAATTAGACCCAACCAAATCTTGAGAAGACAATAAGATAATTATTTGACACATTGGCAAGATTCAACCAAAAAAACAGAGCAAACCGGAATGCTATCTGCCCCTAAACAGAGAGTACACAGTGGCAGAATACCTGATCACTGTGACTGACCCAAAATGAAGGAAATCCTTGACTATGTTCAGTAAGCATAGCCCTGCTATCGAGAGAGGCCTCCATAGGCAGGCCTGGTTCTCTCTATCCACAAAAAGAGGTGGAAACTGAGCTACACTTCCTATCCTCCTGCTAAATGTATTACCACATTAGAGACACATATTTTCCACAGATCACACAGACATACCAAATATTGACCAACTCCCATATCAGTGTGTAATCACAACAGCAAGATGTGTGACCTGTTGCCATGACGAAAGGTCAACCAGTGGAGCACAAACACCATTGTAAATACAACCAATATTTATCTGCTTATTTATTTATTTTCCTTTGCCATTCATACTTCAACTATTTGCACATTATTAAAACCCTGTACATAGCCAATAATAAAACATTTAAAATGCCTTTATTCCTTTGAACATTTTGAGAGTGTAAATGTTTACTGTTAATTTATGATCGATTTTTCCTCTTTATTGTTTTTCATTTGCTTTGGAAATGTAAACATACAGTATGTTTCCAATGCCAATAAAGCCCCTTTGAATTGAAAATTGAGAGAGAGAGAGAGAGAGAGAGAGAGTATTGTACAGGCGACTAGTGATTAGCTAAGCTAACAGCCACAGGGTGCTAGCATTAGCATGAAGTGATTATAGAGCTATTACAGGAAAGGCACTGCATTATTGAACCACCTTGTTAGTTAAAGGAAGATGTGTGGATTCCTTATGTATCTCTGCTTACCTTAAAAAAACACACAACAAACTCTGACTATAGGTTCCTGTGAGATCAATGTAATATGAACAGAGATGTGTGTTCCTGTGTGTGTGCATGTGTGCATGCACGTGCTGTGATGGATGTATGTATATGGCTCAAAAGGTTCCAGGAAGAGAGCAGCGACAAGTTTGGTTAAGAAGGTCAATGATAGAGCTGTTAATTCTACTCTGTGTTTTAAATTACATATCGATCTATACCCTGCTAACACATATCCCTTCCCTTGACCCATGGATCCCTCCTGGGTTATAGTCTAGGAGGGATCCAATGATATAGCCTAATGACACACACATTCAAACAGCAACACACATGTTATGTTAGGCTATGAATGGAGGGAGAGAGGAGAGAAGAGGAGGGTGATGGAGAGACATTTCTGAGAGGGAGAGAAGGGGAGAGGAAGGCTCTAGCGTTAAAGGATGAATGGAGAGAGAAAGGGAGTCTCTCTTTGGTCAGTGTAATTATCAGACTTTGCTCTGTTGGGACCAATTAGAGAATAGAGCTGGCACTCACTGGAGCCTCATATATCTTTTGTGTGTGTGTGTGTGTTTCTGTGTGTGTGTGTGTTTTTGTGTGTGTGTGTGTGTGTGTTTCCGTGTGTCTCTCTTTCTCTTTCAGGATAGCTGTACCAGAGTTCTACTGTTTCGGGGAGCGAATAAAGAGATCAAGAACTACAACAGCCAGACAGCCTTTCAGGTGAGACTCCATCCCTCAGCTGGCCTCTATCAGACATTACATTCTAGTTATACAGTAAACATATGCCATAAGGACAATAATATAGAAAATGTTTTAGCAACTCTTGGAGGTCAAGGGAGCTCAACAATATATTTATATTTGTTCTGTGATAACTACGTCATAAGGGCAACTCCACTTTAACACTGTTTCTCTGCTCTGGCCTGCCTCTGTGGCAAGCTGTGTGAATAAGCTTGTGACAAATTGACATTGACACAGATTTCCTCAATACATCAATGTTAATGTGTTTGTACACAGGGCTAGCTGGCTCCACACACCTCCAGCACACGCACACATGCACGCATTCACATGCACACGCACACACAGTGCCAGAAATCAGAAACACACACTGCTGTCAGACATCTGTTACAATCAGCCTTTTAATGAAGGGATACTGATGTGTGAAATATTAATCAGACAGATAGATAGAGAGGGGGGGGTAATCATAGAGTAATGCCAATTAAGAGGGTAGAGATAGAAATGTAGTCTTACAAAGCTGATATTGAAGGAGGGAGGGAGGGAGGGAAAGTAGAATGGATGGAATGTGTTCCCCTGTTGCCTGTTAGCTGTAGTTTAGAGTAGATGTAGTATATGTCTGATAATTGGTTCCCAAAATGTGTTTTCTTGAAACAACAGAGGCTAGTGTTTATTCCAGGCACACTCTGAGACAGCAGGTTTCAGCAGGGTTCTGTTTTCTCCCCATGAGAAGGACAGTTCCTATGGGAGCCTTGTTTTACAGAACACTCATGTTGAGAAGCAGGATACAAACCTCTAGTTGGGAAAGGAACAAACACACAACATATATTTGACTTCCCCTCCCCTCCCCTCCCCTCCCCTCCCCTCCCCTCCCCTCCCCTCCCCTCTTCTGACCTTCTCCAGGTGGCCATTATAGCAGGAAACTTTGATCTGGCTGAAATCATCAAGATCCACAAAGTGTCAGACGTTGGTGAGTAGACTACAGTACATGCTATGGGTATGTGGCTAACAGTAGGTGGTCACTGGACTCTAATGAATGAATCTTGACTGAATTACCCTGACTGATCTCCCATAGTGGTGTGAGAGGCTGAGAGAGCCCTCAGCTAAGTGACTGAAGCACTCGTACAGTAGCCACTGTAATCACCCAGTCATTAATGATCCCTGATCATGTGCACTTGCTCTGTGTAGTTCAATGTACTGGGTGTCAATCTGCTATGTGTGAATTGTCTGCCATCTAGTGTTTGAAGGAAATAATATACCAGATTCCTAATTTAATGCAGTAAGATGTTTTCCTAACTCAATAGCCTCGGCAGTACCTTAGAAAAGGCATACATTGTCATGTTAATTTGGCTAGCAACATGTTGTGTGTTCCTCTCCCAGTGCCTTTCAGGGAGACCCCCTCCTACACCAACCGTAGACGTGTGTTGGTAGGCGGCCTGCCCTCACCCCGCTCCCTGCTGCGCTCCGCTAGCGACAACAACCTCAATGGGGACAGTAGTCACGGTCTGGGTCAGGGTCTGGTCAAGGGTCACGGTCGACAGGGTCAATCTCCTGTCCCCTCTCTGAGAAGCCTGCCTGCACTGGGACAACACCAACAACACGCCAGCCTGGGGGAGGTAAAAGGGAGCGACAGAGAGAGAGAGACAGAGAGAGAGAGAGACAGGGTGTGTGTGTGCGTGCCTGCTTGCGTGTGTGTGACAGAGACATACAGTGGGGAGAACAAGTATTTGATACACTGCCGATTTTGCTTGTTTTCCTACTTACAAAGCATGTAGAGGTCTGTAATTGTTATCATAGGTACACTTCAACTGTGAGTGATGGAATCTAAAACAAAAATCCAGAAAATCACATTGTATGATTTTTAAATAATTAATTTGCATTTTATTGCATGACATAAGTATTTGATCACCTACCAACCAGTAAGAATTCCATCTCTCACAGACCTGTTAGTTTTTCTTTAAGAAGCCCTCCTGTTCTCCACTCATTACCTGTATTAACTGCACCTGTTTGAACTCGTTACGTGTATAAAAGACACCTGTCCACACACTCAATCAAACAGACTCCAACCTCTCCACAATGGCCAAGACCAGAGAGCTGTGTAAGGACATCAGGGATACAATTGTAGACCTGCACAAGGCTGGGATGGGCTACAGGACAATAGGCAAGCAGCTTGGTGAGAAGGCAACAACTGTTGGCGCAATTATTAGAAAATGGAAGAAGTTCAAGATGACGGTCAATCTCCCTCGGTTTGGGGCACCATGCAAGATCTCACCTCGTGGGGCATCAATGATCATGAGGAAGGTGAGGGATCAGCCCAGAACTACACGGCAGGACCTGGTCAATGACCTGAAGAGAGCTGGGACCACAGTCTCAAAGAAAACCATTAGTAACACACTACGCCGTCATGGATTAAAATCCTGCAGCACACGTAAGGTCCCCCTGCTCAAGCCAGCGCATGTCCAGGCCTGTCTGAAGTTTGCCAGTGACCATCTGGATGATCCAGAGGAGGAATGGAAGAAGGTCATGTGGTCTGATGAGACAAAAATAGAGCTTTTTGGTCTAAACTCCACTCGCCGTGTTTGGAGGAAGAAGAAGGATGAGTACAACCTCAAGAACACCATCCCAACCGTGAAGCATGGAGGTGGAAACATCATTTGGGGATGCTTTTCTGCAAAGGGGACAGGACGACTGCACCGTATTGATGGGAGGATGGATGGGGCCATGTATCGCGAGATCCTGGCCAACAACCTCCTTCCCTCAGTAAGAGCATTGAAGATGGGTCGTGGCTGGGTCTTCCAGCATGACAACGACCCGAAACACACAGCCAGGGCAACTAAGGAGTGGCTCCGTAAGAAGCATCTCAAGGTCCTGGAGTGGCCTAGCCAGTCTCCAGACCTGAACCCAATAGAACATCTTTGGAGGGAGCTGAAAGTCCGTATTGCCCAGCGACAGCCCCGAAACCTGAAGGATCTGGAGAAGGTCTGTATGGAGGAGTGGGCCAAAATCCCTGCTGCAGTGTGTGCAAACCTGGTCAAGAACTACAGGAAACGTATGATCTCTGTAATTGCAAACAAAGGTTTCCGTACCAAATATTAAGTTCTGCTTTTCTGATGTATCAAATACTTATGTCATGCAATAAAATGCAAATTAATTACTTAAAAATCATACAATGTGATTTTCTGGATTTTTGTTTTAGATTCCGTCACTCACAGTTGAAGAGTACCTATGATAACAATTACAGACTTCTACATGCTTTGTAAGTGGGAAAACCTGCAAAATCGGCAGTGTATCAAATACTTGTTCTCCCCACTGTATGTAATGTGTGTGATTGTGTGTGTATTATATTCCAGACTCGTCATGGAGAGGTGCCAGACAGCAGTCTCCAGAGCACAGGCAGCTCTCGCTCTTCCCACTCCCGGTCTCCCTCGCTACACAGTCATCTGCATGAGGGCGATCAGGGCATCAGGAGGGTACACGGACACCCTCTGGGACACTTCCCTCGAGGACCCCTCAGGTGAGACGGACAATCTATCAATCATACACTACCGGTTAAAAGTTTTAGAACACCTACTCATTCAAGGGTTTTTCTTTATTTTTATTATTTTCTACATTGTATAATAATAGTGAAGACACCAAAACTATGAAATAACACATATGGAATCATGTAGTAAACAAAGAAGTGTTAAACAAATCAAAATATATTTTATATTTGAGAGTCTTCAAATAGCCACCCTTTGCCTTGATGACAGCTTTGCACACTCTTCGCATTCTCTCAACCAGCTTCATCTGGAATGCTTTTCCAACAGTTTGATGGAGTTCCCACATATGCTGAGCACTTGTTTGCTGCTTTTCCTTCACTCTGCGGTCTGACTCCCAAACCATCTCAATTTGGTTGAGGTCGGGGGATTGAGGAGGCCAGGCCATCAGATACAGAACTCCACTTTTTTGGTTACTACGTGATTCCATATATGTTATTTCATAGTTTTTATGTCTTCACTATTATTCTACAATGTAGAAAAGGGTCAAAATAAAGAAAAAACATGAATGTAGAAAATAGTACAAATTAAGAGAAACCCTTGAATGGTAGTGTATATTTAATATACTGCTCTCTTGGGGGATAATTAACTGTTCAGTGTCTGATCTGAAAGGCCAGCTCCTCCTCTCTCCTCCTTGTCATTGTCTCTCCAGTGTGGGATAAATTGAGCAGATTGCTAATGCTGAGGATCCTAACCATTTTATTGTGATCATGTGTCAGTAGTACTGACTCACTACATGATTAAACACATAGCTTTATGCTTCTCCTATAGAATATTGTTTGTATGTATGCGTCTCTGCAAGTGTGTGCGTGCGTTTATATGTGTGTGTGCGTGTGTGTGTGTGTGTGTGTGTGTGTGTGTGTATGTGTGTGTGTGTTTGTGTGTGTGCGTGTGTGTGTGTGTGTGTGTGTGTGTGTGTGTGTGTGTGTGTGTGTGTGTGTGTGTGTGTGTGTGTGTGTGTGTGTGTGTTTGTGTGTGTGCGTGCGTGTGTGTGTGTGTGTGTGTGTGTGTGTGTGTGTGTGTGTGCTTATTCTCCAGAAGCGGTAGCAGTTTGATGTTTGACATTGGAATTGCATTACAGTTACGACTATAGCCCTCTCTCCCTTTGTAATACCCTACTGTCACGTCACTCCATCCATCACACAGGCTGCTACTCAGACCTCTCTCTCTCTCTCTCTCTCTCTCTCTCTGTCTCTTCATCCCTCCCTTCCCTTTGTCTTAAGAAGGCCACGGTAGCAAAGCAGCATCAGTGTGTTGAACATGACACCCTGTTGGTAGAGGTAGTGTAGCTTCCCTGTATTTGAATGTACTACGGTCACCACAAAGAGGTATAGTGATACCTTAATTTTAAGTTCTGTTGTGTCTTGACTGTTATTAAAGATTAATACTGTTATATTATTACATCGATTCTCTAGGCTTAATGATTATGTGATTAAACTAACCACCTAAACATTAATTATCTAGCAAGTCGGGGCACCACTGGAATCTGTTGTTTACAGAGTTACCAATTCCAGATAATAACGCTTCAGATATTTTCTCTTTTGATAACAGTCGCTTATTAATGAATTCTACCTTATCTCGATTCTGAAAGTCATAAAATCCTAGTTTGCACGAACCCAGTTTTACTTAAAGAATCATCCATACACAAATTGGCTCAATTAGTTATTTACTAGCTAATTCAACAATTACAGAATATACAAATACAATACTAACATTATACAGGATGATATCGTCCCTAGGGGTTTGGTTATTACATGATAGATTCAGAGAGGAGAGGGGGAAAGGAAGGAAGACACGGAATTTGGCTTCTATCGGACATGGGAAACTAATGACACATAAATCTGACTACATCGCTCGTTCGGACAAAGGAATGTAATCAGTATTTACGATTGAGCTGGAGGTGTGAGGCTCTGGTCTGCCCAGTCGATGTCGCCATTGTTCCTTTGTAGAATCTTCCGGGTCGTCGTGTGAGAGGTTCATGTGGTCTGAGAGGTTCATCTCACTCTGGAGATGCGTCCGCGTTGGTCAGTGTTCTCGTACTAGATTTGCGCAAAGGTTCAGCTGCAGTCTGACATATGCTAATCTAGGATGCACTTTTTCTTTAGTGAAAAAGTTTAGAGTTCATACCATCTCACGTGGGGAGCAAGCTCCCTCGTTTTCTTGAACTGTAGCCTGAACCTTTTTAACGCGGGGACAAGTCCTCCGGTTATTTGGAACACAATGTGACTTTCCGTCATGAGGGCTTTTGTACTGGGAAGAGCAGGGGCTTTTCATTTTAGAAGTCTTAAATCACATTGTAATCTTTTCAAAAGTATTCTTATACCTAATCATTCATTTTATACAACAATTAGATGCATACCTCCTAATTGGGAAGTGTATACAAACAAAGATAGCGTTATGTTGTGATACTGTCTTTCCTGGTGTCCCAAAATGAAGCACAATTGGCTGGATTGTTCTTTCAGTTCCACTGACCGTTTCCCACATTCTCAAAAATATAAATATTGTTATATTTATCCATTAATTGGATTAGGAATCTTGGCGGGAAAAGTTCCTTTGTCTTACTGTGAGATCCTCTCTCTCCATACTGCATGGCCAGGAATTTATGACGTTGCTATAAAGTCATAAAACTGCCCCCACCTCTGCTAGGGCGTCATGACAGTTCATATGAGATGCTCACTGAGACTCCGTCCCCTATCAGAAGTAGTTAGACTGAGACAGATACAGAAGGAGGGATAAAGAAACAATCCTCAAATGACTGCAGGGAAAACATTAGCAACACGTTTACACCTAATCTTCATCCATATTTCTTTCCTTCCTTCTCTACTCCACTCCCTCCCTCCTGTTGGCCACTACTGGTCTCTCTCTCTCTCTCTCTCTCTCTCACTCTTTCTCTCTCTCTCTCTCTCACTCTCTCTCTTTCTCTCTCTCTCTCTCACAGTACCCCTCCTGTGCATCAGCTCTCCCTCTCCATCTCTGTCTCTTTGACCGTCTGTCCGCCTCGTGGTATCTCCATGGGCATTCTGTGTACCAGGGAAGTGTGAAATTAGTTTGGCCGCCCCTACGGCCAACACGACGACTTCCTGTGGAACATGCCATCACTTCCTCTCACACCAGAGTGGGCGGTGCTGTCAGGAGTCCAACACTGTTGTCAGGGGGCATATGGGATAGTGGAATGGTTGGGAAAGGGTTGTGTGTTACAATGTGAGTGAGATATCTATACCATTGTAAAACAAGATAAAACCATTGGTTTCAATGGAGGTTGTTAATGTAATAGGCCCCTTTCATATTTTCCTCTGCTTTTTCCATCTGTCCCCTATACATTTTCTGTCATTCTATTTCTCACCTTTCTTTTCACCTTTCCCTCTCTTTCTCACATCCTCTCTTTCATCCCTTATCCACTGTCACTTCCCGTCCTCCCTCTTTCTCCTCCCCCTCCTCTGTCTCTCTCTATCTCCCTTTCTCTCTCATCCCTCGTTCTCCCTGTATTAGTCACACTAGGGGCTGTTGGAGTGTAAATTATCCATGGTTTCTTACTGCTGCCAAGAGGCTGAGAGAGAAATAGAGAGAGAGGGATAGAGAAAAAGAGTGTGTGAAAGGGAAAGAGAGAGAAAGAGTGGAAGAGAGAGAGAGGGGAAGAAAGAGCAAGAGAGAATCTCCCGAGTCCAGCGTAGAGAATCCACATTAAAGGAGAACATGGCGGAATCGATCTGAATGCATCATAATCCGCATCATCAAAAGGCGACACAGTTCAGCCAGCATTGTGCCGTTTGGCTGCTAATCCCCCCACTTTGGAACACAGTTTGGATGCACGCACACACACACACACACACACACACACACACACACACACACACACATAGACACACACACACACATAGACACACACACAAACACACATAGACACACACACGCACTCACACACACACACACACACACACACACACACACACACACACACACACACACACACACACACACACACACACACACACACACACACACACACACACACACACATAGACACACACACACACACACACACTCACACACACACACACACACACATAGACACACACACACATAGACACACACACACACACATAGACACACACGCACACACACATAGACACACACACACACACACACATTAGTGAGATAAGATGTACTCTCCCCAGGAGGACATTTAGTCCTGCATAATCAATGGCTGCTGTATTTCAGTGGTTAAGATAAATCAGTGATGATACAGATCTGTGTTATACATACATTAAAACACACACAACTTTATCTTCATTAGGTGAGCGTCTTGGCCAGTTGTTATAAAAGAGGGTTAAAAAAAAGTGTATTCGATGTCCATCCATGTCTGAGGATGTTGGGAGATTACATGGAAACCGACCACTAGGGGCAACAGTGAGCGGTGTAACCTTTCAGTAGGTAGGACCTTGTAGGCGGGGATGGCGATTGGGCGTAAGCATCTGCCTCTGGTGCCAAAGGTTGCATGTTGGAATCCAGCGATAAAGTTGTTTATGAGATTTTAGTTTTAAGCCTATCCCAAACCTTAACCCTTACCTTAACCATTCTGAGTTAATGCCTAACTTTAACCCTAACCTTAAAATTCTAAGTTAATGCCTAAAGTTAACCTTAAACACTTCGAAATTTGACATTTGCAACAACTTCGAAATTTGATCTTTGAGAAACATGGATGAACGTCTAATTCTGACGTGAGACTGTAAGAGCTAGTTGGTTTGTATCATTAGCATACTGTAGTCAATGTTAAATCTAGAATTGGTTTCCTCTATCGTAATCGCTCCTCTTTCACTCCAGCTGCCAAACTAACCCTGATTCAGATGACCATCCTACCCATGCTAGATTACAGAGATGTAATTTATAGACTGCCAGGTAAGGGTGCTCTCGAGTGGCTAGATGTTATTTTCCATTCGGCCATCAGATTTGCCACCAATGCTCCTTATAGGACACATCACTGCACTCTATACTCCTCTGTAAACTGGTCATCTCTGTATACTCGTCGCAAGACCCACTGGTTGATGCTTATTTATAAAACCCTCTTAGGTCTCACTCCCCTCTATCTGAGATATCTACTGCAGCCCTCATCCGTCACATACAACACCCGTTCTGCCTGTCACATTCTGTTAAAGGTCCTCAAAGCACACTCATCCCTGGGTCACTCCTCTTTTCAGTTCGCTGCAGCTAGCAACTGGAACGAGCTGCAAAAAACACTCAAACTGGACAGTTTTATCTCCATCTCTTCATTCAAAGACTCAATCATGGACACTTATTGGAATCTTATTGACAGTTGTGGCTGCTTTACGTGATGTATTGTGGTCTCTACATTCTTGCCCTTTGTGCTGTTGTCTGTGCCCAAAAATGTTTGTACCCTGTTTTGTGCTGCTACCAGGTTGTGCTGCTGCCATGTTGTGTTGCTACCATGTTGTTGTCATGTTGTGTTGCTACCATGCTGTGTTGTCATGTGTTGCTGCCATGCTATGTTGTTGTCTTAGGTCTCTCTTTATGTAGTGTTGTGTTGTCCCTATTGTTGTGATGTGTGTTTGGTCCTATATTTTTATTTAATTATTTAATTTTTTTTAAATCCCAGTCCCGTCTGAATTGACTTGCTTAGTTAAATAAAGGTTAAATAAAAAAAAATTAAAATGTGGGTACCTGATGATGTAATAGTTATGGCCATATTAGTTTTTTTATTGAACCTTTATTTAACCTTTAGTTGGGTAGATGTTTGGAAGAAGTATTCATCCATCTGTTTGGGGTTTAGTCCGAGGCAATGTGCCTTAGCGTTGTTGTTTCTACTTAGCTAGCTAGCTGCTCTCACAGACACTATGATCTCCTGAACACAACTCTAATGTTCTCTTTTACCAACAGATTACCACACAATGTTATAGCCGTGGCTAAACTCATGCATGCAGTGATGAGGCAGGGAGAGAGGTGCTGAGGACAGAGAGAAAACAGTGGTATAATAGCTTTGTTCAGGTGCAGTTGTGCAGAGAAAAAGACGGAGAGAAATATCTGGTCATTAGGATGGTGATTATGATTGCATTTTGGGAAACCTATTTGTGTGAGAGCCATTTGCACGAGAAGGGTGATTGTGCGCACATGCCTGTGCGTGCTTGGCGTGCATGTGTGGATGCATTTAAAGAAGCCTCTTATGTGGTATTATCTGGGCAATACAAAATGTTGCAGACTACAGCTTTGGTTTAAGCCTGTACAGCGACATACATTGGCATCAACACAACACAACAGTATAAGAAGTTGAATGTTATTGGGAGCAAAGTTATTATAGACTTAGATGGTCATACATACAATGAAATGAAGACTTATTGATTCATTATTTAATATATCACATAGAATACTTTTAAAATGCATAGTAATGTAATTATTCAACATACAAGTATGGAATCTTCACATGTCCTTCCAA
Organism: Thymallus thymallus; assembly: GCA_023634145.1. Classification (NCBI taxonomy): domain Eukaryota; kingdom Metazoa; phylum Chordata; class Actinopteri; order Salmoniformes; family Salmonidae; genus Thymallus; species Thymallus thymallus. The sequence continues at coordinate 26,669,002 of CM042413.1, forward strand.
TATAATATACTATGGTTTATGCCTGTAAAATGCAACAATCTTCTATCGTTATTGACCTATTCTCCTTTAGAACAAAGTTCTGTTGTACTGTTGTCTAGTCATAAAGCTCACCAGATGTATTATATTTTCCTGTATCGACAGTTACCACAGTTACAGAAGCAGTGTCCTAAGACAAAGGGAATGTTGTCGTGCACAATAAGGAACATGTTATATAGGAAGAGATGGAAGGAAAGAGAGCTGGAACAGAGGAGGGAGTGAAGGAGGGACAGAGAAAAGTTTGAGAGCCTTGTAGTTCATTTTTGCTTTATTTCAACGGTGTGTCTGAAGGTGTGTGTGTTTTGTGTGCTACACGTCTGCAGTAATGTATTTATAAATGTGTCTGAAAGGTGGTTAAAGCTCCAGTCATTCATCCTGCAGTTAATTGAGATCCATAGTGTTGTTCCTGCATGTCCCCCACCCACATACACACATAAACATACACACATAAACATACACACATACATACACACACACACACACACACACACACACACACACACACACACACACACACACAGATGCACACACTGAGAGGTGGGCCGTTGTGGCTGTGTAAACACAGGCCATTAAAGGGGAGGACAGGTGGAGATCAATCTAGAGTCTACAGGGACCAACACACACACACACACACACACACACACACACACACACACCACCAGCACCAACCCCCACCTCCTCCAGCCCAGCTGCAAGGAACAACCAGAGGATCTGCCACCACAGAGGTCAGATCATCTTACGTACCATTAGAGCTCTGTGTGTGTGTGTGTGTGTGTGCGTGTGTGTGTGTGTGTGTGTGTGTGTGTGTGTGTGTGTGTGTGTGTGTGTGTGTGTGTGTGTGTGTGTGTGTGTGTGTGTGTGTGTGTGTGTGTGTGTGTGTGTGTGTGTGTGCCTGAGAGAGTGTCATTATTTGAGGAACAGAACCCAAACCGGAAAACATCTATACTGTTCCGGAATACAATCATTATTTTAAAAGCTTTCCTCACCCGCAAAATTTCAGTTGCATCGTGCGCCCTACAATGTGACTGGCAGCACAGTGTGTGTGTGTGTGTGTGTGTGTGTGTGTGTGTGTGTGTGTGTGTGTGTGTGTGTGTGTGTGTGTGTGTGTTTGTCTTTCATTATGGTTAAACCATGCTGTTACAGCAAAATACAATTAGCCCTTAACGACTTTCCTATACAGATTAAATCGCTTACCCACTCCATAGCAAGCTGCTCTATCCACACTGATTGGTGAAGTTATTTAATGTTGCACAGAAAGGAACGATATAAACCAGTACTTTTTTGGGGTTCAAACCAGTTCAGAACTTTCTTTTGCTGTTTGGAACAGTGGAACGGAAGAAAGAAATAGTGGTTCTGTTCAGAACGAAACGATTGGACGTGACAAATATTAAATTCGATTTGTGTGTGTGTGTGTTTTTTTGTATAACAAGGAAGGTCCAGATCAGCAGCATTTAGAGATGTCGTTCAATTGCCTGTTATAAAACTAAGTAATAAATGAATGTGTATGCACATCTGATTAGCTATAGGCTTAATTAGGTGTGGAAGACAACTTATAGCGCAGCTCTATTTCCTGTCCTCTATTAGCCTCATCCCTCTTTTTATCTTATTCTGCCTGTACCCCTGTCTCTCCTGCCCACTTTAGTTTCTTCTTTCATCTCTCTCTTTTCCCTCTCTCCCTCCCTCCCTCTCCCTCCACCCCTCCACCACTCCATTTTACTCTGTGTTGTATTCAGTGTGCCGAGGGTGGAGTGTCCTGGGCTCAGGCATTAACATGCGGCAGGCAGCCATCCCAGCCTCTCCACTCTCTCTCTCTCCCTCCTCTCTCTCCTCCACTCCTCTCTCCTCCTCTCCCTCCGCTCAGTCCCGAGGTAATTGGAAAACCGTCAGCAAGCCGCTGCTTCGAAGGAGAGAGAGGGGCAAAGGGAGAGAGAGGGAGAGAAAAGGGGAGAGAGCCGAGGAAGCGGGAAAGATGGAGAGAGGAGAATGAATGAATGAAGGGTTACGAGGGATTGATACGACACAGAGACAGAAAGGGAAGGACAGGGAGGAGGGAAAGAGAGAAAGGGAGAAAGGAGAAAGGAGAAAGGGGAGGGGTAGATATAGAGTGAGGGGTTTTCGCACATGTCACATGATTTCCACAATGTACACACATATGTAAGCACAGTCCACAGACACACACACATAAACACACAGACGCAAGATAAAAACAGATTGATTCATTAATCACTGTATCAATGATTTTGCAGCGCCAAAGATAAAGCAGAGGGAGGGAGGGAGGGAGGGAGGGAGGGAGGGGGAAAAGCAGCTGTAAGAAGGATGGGAGGATGAGTGTTGAGGACACAGACAGGCAGGCAGTAGTGTGATACAGGGTGGAGCTCAAATACACACACACACACACACACACACAAAGCTGCAGCAGTAGTGATGAATGAATACCAGGATAACCTCTGCTTCGGCTCTATTAGAATTCACCAGCCACCTCCCTCAGAGAAATGGAGGGAAGGTAGAGAGAGATTGAGAGAGGGAGAGAGAGAGAGAGAGAGATGCTTGTAATGGGCAGAAAGGCGGAGAGAGAAAAGGTGATTCAAGGCGATTCAAGAGGAGGTGGAGTGCCAGCAACAATTAAGCCAGTACCCGCCCCGCCCCCCCCGTTCAACACACACACAGGAGCAGTGGCGCATGCACACACACGCAGACAGAAGTAGATCAATGGTGCTGTGGGGCGTGTGTGTGTGTCGGCACACTGTGTTCGCGACAAGCTGTTGCTAGCGTATGTTGTGCTAGCGGAGGTGTAGTGTTAACAGTAGCGGAGGGGGCAGCCTGCTTGTGTGTTGGGTAGAATGCTTGGAGAGAGCTGTGTGAGTGTGTGTGAGCCGTCAGAGGGGAGAGGAGCCGCCAAGTGCAGTAGTGGTAGCAGCAGCAGGGTTTGCAGCAGCGTCGTCGCCAGTGTGTGTGTGAGTGTGTGTGAGCGGGCGCGTGTGTGTGAGGGGTGGAGGGGAGTGGAGAGGGACTCCCAGGAGAAGGAGTCTTGGTCGGGGAGCAGATCCAGCCTCTCTCCCTCTCCTCCACGGCAGGACCTAGACCTCCAGAGCCAGGGGAGTAGGTGGGATCTGTAACCCAGCCTGGAGCACTGGAGGCTGTAAAGACGCGGGATCTCTTCCACTCTCTGAAGGGCTGTTCGGTCAGAGCGGGAGCTCAGGATATGTGTGACCCAGGGGGACTACCAGACGGATCTGAGAGACAGAGACGGGAACGATTCCGTTACTGCTAACTGTTAACACTACTACTCCTGCCTCGGAGAGGAGGAGGAGGAAAGGAGAAGAGGGGTGGAGGGAGTGGGACAGGGGGACAGGAGGATTTTGTGTTTGCTGTAACGGAATAAGAGGAAGAGCAACAGAGAGAAGGATTTAGAGAAGGAGGGGAGGAGGAGTGACCTCTCATCCCATAACTTTCCCTCAAGGTTTGCTTTATGACCGTTGACTGTTGACCACTCGGACAGACTTATCTTACAACCAGTCACTGTGACAACCGTTAGGTTGTTGCTGTGTTACTGTCCCCTTGGCGACCGACCATGTCGGTAACCACCGGCTTCGGCTACCAGCTGCCTGGCATTACCACGGTAACCTATGTGTTTGTTTACAGCCCGGGCACGGTGCAGCGGGACCCCAGTCCCCCCACCCACACCCCTCCTGCCATTGCCGGTGCCAGCGGGCCCAAACGGAAACTCTACAGCGCCGTGCCGGGACGTACCTTCATCGTGGTCAAACCATACACGCCACAGGGTGAGGGAGAGATCCAGCTGAACCGTGGAGAGAGAGTGAAAGGTTAGTACGCTATGACTGTTCATAAAGTGGTTATAATGACCTGTCATGACCTGGTATGACCACGTTTGACATGTGTGTAATTAAACTCTAGGGGTCTCAGATGTAGGAAGGAATTTGGAATGATAAAACAGACATACCTTATTCTAGGAAACCAACAAATATTACTGTTGCCTTGGGAACACAAACTTTTATTCTGTCTATAAAATAATTTGAAAACTATATGCTGAGTAAGTCTGGCTCTAGTCTCTAGTCTCAGGCAAGGTCAGACATCACACGAGCATGGTTCACCAAACCACTTCCGCTACTCTTGTCACAGGTGTATGTAGGTAAATGGTTGTGACAGAAGTTTGTTTTAACAGTAAAGGCACTACAGCGCTAAAAGGACATTATACTTACATGGATAAAGGTCACTCCACTGCTCTCATTCTGTTCATGCCTCTGTAATGTCACTTCAACACTTCATCATCTAATGCATCTGAAGCGCTTTCAAAGTCAGTCTGACATGAACAATGTGTTTCTGTTTCAGTGTAACTTCATCAGCATTGTCATGGGTTGAATCCTAACGTGAGATGCTGTAGATACACTGAACTGCTCATGAACATGAGTTATGTGTTACGTGTGCATATCTTAAGCTAGGATTCAACCCTACAGGATGTCTATGTATTCTGCAGCTCATCATCATAATGGTGCTGTAGTTACAGTGTCGTGTGTGTGTTCTCTTCTCCATCCATGCCTCACTCCAGACTATGACTCTAATGACGTAGAAGGTAAAACGCCACAACATTCTTCAACATTACTGTCACCCCATCTCTCTCCAAACCCACACCTGTCCTTCCCCAGACAACTGTAGTGCTTGGTTGTTGGTTGATGAGGGAGTGTGTTTGTGTACAGTCAGTGTGTGTATTCTATGTAAGTTGCTGCCTGTATAAGTGCATGGCCTCTATTGCCCAATCCCAAGATGACACCTAGCCCTTACCCCATATGCACATTTGATAGGATTTGATAGGTGTAACCAATATGGCAGTAGCTCCACTGGATTTTGTGACCATATTGCTTATGTAGCAGATGAGGATCTGTGAAACTCACTCCTCAGCCTGAAGTGTCTCCACTTGCGCTACCGAATAAATCATTTTTCGGTGGCACAACTGTGTAAGACGCTTTAGGATGGTGGTCACGTGTGTTGGCGAGGCAGAGGTCCTGTGTTTGAGCCTCGGTATGAGCTGAATTGGGGGAAGCAGTGCTCACTAAGCTATCAGTATGAGCTGAATCGGGGGAAGCAGAGCTCACTAAGCTATCAGTATGAGCTGAATCAGTGGAAGCAGTGCTCACTAAGCTATCAGTATGATGTCCTTTACATTTACATCTATCAAAGCCTCTCAGTTATCCACAAGTGCATAGGGGGTTAGGGGTTGAATACTGGTTGGGCAAGAGCATACACCTACCTTGTACTCCCTCCTCAGAGTGATCCTTCTTCCTGTGTGCAACGTAGTTTATCTTCCCTCCTCTATACATCCCTACATGTTCACTCTTACAGGCTCTTAGACACACACCCACCTCTCCCCAAAAGACACAGATACCGCGCTTACCTCTTTACCCCATAGCCTAGTATATGTTGTGATACCTAGACTCTGTGTTTGATGTTAATGCAAACTGTTGTTGTTTATGATGCCCAGGCAGATGTTGTGGTAAGTACTATGAATAGAGGAACTCAGTCTGATAATAATTACATTGACACAGATATGATGAGTATATCCCTTCTCTCACCCACAGAACTTTCAATCTCTGTTGAACACACATTCAAGGCTATTCACATGGCCACAAACCTTAGAAATCATACTGTTCATTATATTGAGAATGCAGTTACATGGCCACTAGTGTTACACACCAGTCATGCAGTGGCAAGGCTATGTGAAGTTTTCATACTAGAGGAAGCTATGCTGAATTTATTTTATTTAACAGGCAGGTCATTTAAGAATACATTATTATTTACAATGACAGCCTACACTGGCCAAACTCAGATGACACTGGGCCAATTGTGTGCTGCCCTGGTTGTGATACAGCCTAGAATTGAACCAGGGTGTCTGTAGTGACACATCTAGCACTGAGATGCTGTGCCTTAGACCACTGCACCACTTGGGAGCCCCCTAAATACAGGGGGGATGAATAACAATACATGGCACTGTGTGTAACATATGCTCTCAACTAGTGTTACAGTCAGTACATGTGGCTTATGCAGGAATTGAACCCACAACCTTGGAGTTGCTGCACTGCGCTCAAGCCAACTGAGCCATCTGGCTGTGTTGCATAATACTGATCAACATGGCTCTAACTGAACACTCTTAGTAAAAAGGGTTCCAAATGTTTTTTTCGGCTGTGCCCATAGGTAAACCCTTTTTGCTACTAAGGAGTCCCCCTTACATTCTTCGGAGGACATATATTTATTTTTTACAGCTTTTCTGCTACCTATACAGTACCAGTCAAATGTTTGGACACACCTACTCATTCAAGGGTTTTTCTGTATTTTTACTATTTTTTACATTGTAGAATAATAATGAATACATCAAATCTATGAAATAACACATATGGAATCATGTTGTAACCAATAAAGTGTTAAACAAATCAAAATATATTTTATATTTTATATTCTTCAAAGTAGCCACCCTTTGCACACTCTTGGCATTCTCTCAACTAGCTTCACCTGGAATGCTTTTCCAACAGTCTTGAAGGAGTTCCCACATATGCTGAGCACTTGTTGCATGCTTTTCCTTCACTGCGGTCCAACTCTTCCCAAACCATCTCAAATGGGTTGAGGTCGGGGGATTGTGGAGGCCAGGTCATCTGATGCAGCACTCCATCACTCTCCTTCTTGGTCAAATAGCCATTAAAAAGCCTGAAAGTGTGTTGGGTCATTGTCCTGTTGGAAAACAAATGATAGTCCCGCTAAGCGCAAACCAGATGGGATGGCGTATCGCTGCAGAATGCTGTGGTAGCCATGCTGCTTAAGTGTGCCATAAATTCTAAATAAATCACTGACAGCGTCACCGGCAAAGCACCCCCACACCATCACACCTCATCCTCCAAGCTTCACTGTGGGAACCACACGTGCGGAGATCATCCGTTCACCTACTCTGCCTCTCACAAAGACACAGCGGTTGGAACCAATAATCTCAAATTTGGACTGGTCTAACGTCCATTGCTCGTGTTTCTTGGCCCAAGCAAGTCTCTTCTTCTTATTGTTGTCCTTTAGTAGTGGTTTCTTTGCAGCAATTCGACTATGAAGGCCTGATTCACACTGTCTCCTCTGAACAGTTGATGTTGAGATGTGTCTGTTACTTGAACTCTGTGAAGCATTTATTTGGGCTGCAATCTGAGGTGCAGTGAACTTATCCTCTGCATAAGAGGTAACGCTGTGTTCCTTTCCTGTGGTGGTCCTCATGAGAGCCAGTTTCATCATAGTGCTTGATGGTTTTTGTGACTGACCTTCATGTCTTAAAGTAATGATGGACTGTCTTTTCCCTTTGCTTATTTGATCTGTTCTTGCCATAATATAGACTCTGTCTTTTACCAAATAGGGCTATCTTCTATATACCACCCCTACCTTTTCACAACACAACTTATTGGCTCAAACACATTAAGAAGGAAAGAACTTCCACAAATTAACTTTTAACAAGGCACACCTGTAATTGAAATGCATTCCAGGTAACTACCTCATGAAGCTAGTTGAGAGAATGCCAAGAGTGTGCAAAGCTGTCGTCATGGCAAAGGGTGGCTACTTTGAAGAATCTCAAATATAAAATGTATTTTTTGGTTACTACATGATTCCATACGTCTTATTTAATAGTTTTGATGTCTTCACTATTATTTTACAATGTAGAAAATAGTAAAAAAAAAAAAAAAACTGGAATGAGTAGGTGTTCTAAAACTTTTGACTGGTACTGTACAACATTTTACATATACATTTTGCATACACATTTTACATACATGGTACTTTTATATAAAGCAATCACATAACAATAATTCATTACCAAACATTTAATCACACCCCTCAGACACTCTCAGCCCATTCCACCTATCACCATAGACCACCCTCGTTTGGTTTCATGTTCTGTATATTTTTCAATTGTGCTGTGATGTTTTACATACATTTTGAACCTTTCTAATCGTATAGTATCCACAGATTTTGAGCTAAAGATAAAAAAAATTCCTACGAGTATTATTATATTATTTATTGACTGATGGCTTTTATAGCTTTCCAAATCGCCCAACACTGCTATTTGTAAGGTTAATTTTAAGTGAATGTTGTGATTTTTTTACCATTCCTGAACCTGTGACCAGAAACAAGCTACATAGGAGAAATACCAGAATAAATGATCAAGAGATTCTGTCTCTTCACAACAAAATCTACAGAGCTGAGATTGTTGTCGTTTTATGCCCCATATATATAACATTCTGTTGGTGGCAAGAATTTAAAAACTCAAAGTGTTGAAACAAGTGTACCAGTTCATAAACTATGTGCCATGGAATCGGTACATCAAATATCTCTTCCCATTTATTTTGCAACCTGTAAGGAGACCCTTTTGATTCCACATGGAAGCCTTTTGGGTTCCATGTACAGTGTGGAGAACAAGTATTTGATACACTGCCGATTTTGCAGATTTTCCCACTTACAAAGCATGTAGAAGTCTGTAATTTTTATCATAGGTACACTTCAACTGTGAGAGACGGAATCTACAACAAAAATCCAGAAAATCACATTGTATGATTTTTAAATAATTAACTTGCATTTTATTGCATGACATAAGTATTTGATCACCTACCAACCAGTAAGAATTCCGGCTCTCACAGACCTGTTAGTTTTTCTTTAAGAAGCCCTCCTGATCTCCACTCATTACCTGTATTAACTGCACCTGATTGAACTCGTTACCTGTATAAAAGACACTTGTCCACACACTCAATCAAACAGACTCCAACCTCTCCACAATGGCCAAGACCAGAGAGCTGTGTAAGGACATCAGGGATAAAATTGTAGACCTGCACAAGGCTGGGATGGGCTACAGGACAATAGGCAAGCAACTTGGTGAGAAGGCAACAACTGTTGGCGCAATTATTAGAAAATGGAAGAAGTTCAAGATGACGGTCAATCTCCCTCGGTCTGGGGCACCATGCAAGATCTCACCTCGTGGGGAATCAATGATCATGAGGAAGGTGAGGGATCAGCCCAGAACTACACAGCAGGACCTGGTCAATGACCTGAAGAGAGCTGGGACCACAGTCTCAAAGAAAACCATTAGTAACACACTACGCCGTCATGGATTAAAATCCTGCAGCGCACGCAAGGTCCCCCTGCTCAAGCCAGCGCATGTCCAGGCCCGTCTGAAGTTTGCCAATGACCATCTGGATGATCCAGAGGAGGAATGGGAGAAGGTCATGTGGTCTGATGAGACAAAAATATAGCTTTTTGGTCCAAACTCCACTCGCCGTGTTTGGAGGAAGAAGAAGGATGAGTACAACCCCAAGAACACCATCCCAACTGTGAAGCATGGAGGTGGAAACATCATTCTTTGGGGATGCTTTTCTGCAAAGGGGACAGGACGACTGCACCGTATTGAGGGGAGGATGGATGGGGCCATGTATCACGAGATCTTGGCCAATAACCTCCTTCCCTCAGTAAGAGCGTTGAAGATGGGTCGTGGCTGGGTCTTCCAGCATGACAACGACCCGAAACACACAGCCAGGGCAACTAAGGAGTGGCTCCGTAAGAAGCATCTCAAGGTCCTGGAGTGGCCTAGCCAGTCTCCAGACCTGAACCCAATAGAAAATCTTTGGAGGGAGCTGATAGTCTGTATTGCCCAGCGACAACCCCGAAACCTGAAGGATCTGTATGGAGGAGTGGGCCAAAATCCCTGCTGCAGTGTGTGAAAACCTGGTCAAGAACTACAGGAAACGTGTGATCTCTGTAATTGCAAACAAAGGTTTCTGTACCAAATATTAAGTTCTGCTTTTCTGATGTATCAAATACTTATGTCATGCAATATAAATGCAAATTAATTACTTAAAAATCATACAATGTGATTTTCTGGATTTTTGTTTTAGATTCCGTCACTCACAGTTGAAGAGTACCTATGATAAAAATTACAGACTTCTACATGCTTTGTAAGTGGGAAAACCTGCAAAATCGGCAGTGTATCAAATACTTGTTCTCCCCACTGTATACTCAAAAAATATATAAACGCAACATGCAACAATTTCTACGATTTTACTGAGTTACAGTTTATATAAGGAAATCAAAGGAAAATAAATGAATTAGGCCCTAATTTATAGATTTCACATGACTAGGCAGGGACCCAGCCATGGGTAGGCCTGGGAGGGCATAGGCCCAAAGATATGGGAGACTGGCCCAGCAAATCAGAATTCGTTTTTCCCCACAAGGCTTTATTACAGACGTAAATACTCCTCAGTTTCATCAGCTGTTTGGGTTGCTGGTCTCAGACGGTCCCACAGTTGAAGAAGCTGGATGTGGCGGTCCTGGGCTGGCGTGGTTACATGTGGTCTGTAGTTGTGAGGCCGGTTGGACGTGCTGCCAAATTCTCTAAAATGTCGTTGGAGGTGGCTTATTGTAGAGAAATGAACATTACATTATCTGGCAACAGCTCTGGTGGACATTCCTGCAGTAGGCATGCCAATTTCACACTCCTTAGAAACTTGAGACATCTGTGGCATTGTGTTGTGTGACAAAACTGCACATTTTAGAGTGTCCTTTTATTGTCCCAAGCACAAGGTGCACCTGTGTAATGATCATGCTGTTTAATCAGCTTCTTGATATGCCACACCTGTCAGGTGGATGGATTATCTTGGCAAAGGAGAAATGTTCACTAACAGGTATGTAAACAAATTTGTGCACAAAAGGGTTCTACCTGGAGCCAAAAAGTGTTCTTCAACGGGTTCTGCTATGGGGACAGCCGAAGGAACCCTTTTAGGTTCGAATCTAGATAGTTCCTTTTTTTCTAAGACTGTACTGTCAATTTCTCTGTCCACTCTAGTTCATGGATATAAGCTGTATCGAATGCCAATTAGAAGGAAAAAAAATTTGTTTCACTCTTCAGTTTTGCTAGTCTCCAGCTGGTCTTGTTGCTGCTAGCCTGCAGTGACCAGTCCATCTCACAGTGCATAGAGGGGTGTTGTGACTAGAGAGGCCAGTCTCTGTGGATGGATGATCTCCACTTTGATACATAATACATTCCATCTCATCTGCATTCATGAATGGATGAGTTGCTAATAGTTACAGACCTCATTTAGACTGGGGGAAGAGAGGAGGAGAAAAGAGGAGAGGGAAAGAGAGGAAGCTTCTCTACTGTGCTATATTCCTGCGGAGAAAAGGTTGGCAGATGCCAGAGCAAATGTTCAGTTTCAGTGTGAAGGTAGGCCTTGAAACGATAGGGATACTCTCCCCCACCAGCTTTGTAAGAATAAAGAAGGTCTTCTACCTTTTACACTGTAAGAGTACTATTCACTTTAAACATCAACGCCCTACTTTAACCAGCTTTATCTGTAACAGCTGTTATTTCAAGTGCCTGGTTTTGTAGCGTGGTGTCCCTGACTTACTTTGTTGTTGAACCTCCATTTACTCATTCACATCTCTCCTCCCTTTTATCATCCCCCCTATTCTTCTCTTGTCACTCTCTCATCCCTTCATCCTGTGACAACAGAGGAACACCTCTATGAGGCACTGAGATTGGGTAAAACCAGCAGGCCTGCATGCTAACTCTCCCCTCATAGCCCACTGTGTGTTTGCTAGCATAGCTAGCTAACCTTCCCCCTGAGGATTAGTACTGTGATTAATACCCTGTTAGTTTGGTATATAGGGTGAGCTGTAAGGTGACTTTTGTAGCCTTTAGACCAGGGCTGTAATAAAACAGATAGTATGGATTAACATGGTTTTGTCGTACTCTCTGTCATGTAGAGAATGGTGTTTCTCAGAAGGTAAACACAGCTGTACAACTCTACAGCCTCCAGGCATATTTACTGTACAATAGAAAATCTTAGAGACAGTTTCCCAGACACAGATTAAGCTTAGTCCTGGACTAAAAAGCAATTTCAATGATTTGATCAATCCTGGTAACCGGTCCTTAGTGTTTAGGCGTAGTGGGAAAGTTATGGTTAGCACTGTTGTGTAGTTGGTATGTGGCCTGTTGTAGTTTTGACTCTGTTTAAGTACATGACCAGCTTTCACTGTAATATGTGCATAGTCCCCCCAAATCTATTTTTGTTGCTTTCATTGTCTTTCTTGCTTCCAATGTCTTTCACCTGTTGTCAGACTTTCACATGTACTATATCTTTCCTCCCAATCTGATGAAGACGAGCAAGGTAAAGTCTATTCCTCCTCTCGCTTGTAGTTTAGTGTACAGAAGGATAGTGGAAATAGCCCACAGGTGCATAGACAGTCTATTGTAGTCTCCATATATGTGAGTGTACCTCTACAGACACCCTAAGACTCTCTGTGACCACTGTTGGACCACAAACCCAGCAGACAGGTATCTGATATACGGTCATCTGATGTGTGTGGGGGTATGTGTGTGTGTGTGTGTGTGTGTGTGTGTGTGTGTGTGTGTGTGTGTGTGTGTGTGTGTGTGTGTGAAGCCTAGATCAATATGTGTTGATGAAGAGAGGTGTCTGAGTGTGTCTGGATGTATGTGTTGGTGGGGGATGGGGTGGGGTGTCTGTCTAATGTACTGTGTCTTGATCCATTGGATATGTTAGAGTTGACAATATCCCAGGGGCCTTCCATTCCCTCTACATCTTTTTCTCCTCTCTCTGATGTAATCAGATAGCATCACAAGGATGGACACGTCTCGATAGGGCACTTGCTGTCATCATGGAAACGGACAGAGACACTTCACCTGTAACCTGGTCAAGCCACTAGACCACACACTCACACTCACACTCACACATGCACAAACGCATGCACTCTAACACAAACCATCTTAACATACACACAACACCTAAACACACAAAGTACATCCTGTAACATAACCCATTACATTACAGGCTATTATACCTAAAACAAACGCGCACACACACACACACACACTCTCTGCACACCATTGTAAATCTTCTAGACAGCCGTGAAAATGAAACCGGCCAAATAACGTTGAGATTAGACATTCACAAACATGATTAATGGTCTCAGGCCGCGCCCAGTGTGTGTGGAATATTAACACTGCTGTGACCAGTGGCGGATACCTGGACCGCGCTCTCGCACACACAAAAACATGCGTTCACATGCAAGCACACAAGCCGGTTGACACACATACACAGACAAAAAACAAGCATTACTAATGATCTCAAGGGGAATTCAGGGTGATTTAACCATTACTGCAGTTATACAAGACCAGGCTCAAACCTTCCACTGGTGCTAATGCTTGGTAAACCTGGACCCTTCATGGCTCAGGGCTAACGCTTGGTAAACCTGGACCCTTCATGGCTCAGGGATAACACTTTGTAAATCTGGACCCTTCCTTGCTCAAGGCTTCTCTAGCGTGTTGGCACAGAGGCACAAATCTGTCTGTCTGTGTGTGTCTGTGTGTTGTTAGCCTAAAACTGAGTGCTGTAATGGGCTCTGAGAGAAGCACAATAGATCATTTGAATGCAGCATTGTGACAATGCACACACAGACATTCACACACACACACACACACACACACACACACACACACACACACACACACACACACACAGCGTTGTATTCCAATTTTGAAGACACAGATGTAGCTGTTTCTGAGACCAGAATGCATCTGTCCGTAACCAAGCAACAGGTGCTGAATACACTAACACAATGCAGATGTGACATATTGTTTTTCGTTTAAATTAGATAGTCAATTTTCATGAATAACAAAAGCAAATGTATCCGTTAAATCCTACCATTAAAAAAAAAAAAAGAAAATAAAAAAATCCTTCTCTGAAGTGTCATTTGAATTGTATAACCTCAAAGGTTACTTGTAACTCTGCCTTTGTTGTTTTTGGGACATTGAATGGTCAGAATACGTTCAGATTGTAGTGGGTAGGGTATTTTTAAGTGTGTTCTCTAAAAAATGTAGTCCATTGTAATTTTTATATGTGTGTGTGTGTGTGTGTTTTTCATCTGAAAGCTGGGTCGTTCCACCTCAAAAAGTACAAGAAAGAGGGTTTCGACACCCACCATCTTGGATTGTTTTGAAAGAATTCCTGCAACATTATGTTTTTGAAATATAACTTAATCTCTGAGAAATTAAGCTAATTGATTGCATCCAAATTGACCATTTTAATTGATAGGATTCATACAGTATTGAATAAATATAGTACCTAACATCCGATTTGAACAAAACTTTTTTCTAACAATGAGTTAGACATGAGGAATCTAGTGGTCAGAACCTGGTAATATCATTAGTATTATTAATTTCAATGACAGCCTACCCCAGCCAAACCCTAACGACGCTGGGCCAAATGTGCACCGCCCTATGGGACTCCCGATCACAGCCGGTTGTGATACAGCCTGGAATCGAACCAGGCTATGTAGTAACACCTCTAGCACTGAGATACAGTTCCTTAGACCGCTGCACCACTCGGGAACCCCAGGATGAATGATGGGACATAAACCTAAAAACTTCAATAACAAATTTCTCTGAACAGGGGGGAAAAAACACATTCACTGGAAATACATTACATAGGATTACATAGCAGCTCCATCCTACTTGTCAGACACAGAGAACTGATACTCTATAGTTGATATTGGGGTCTGGGGGTCCGTGGGGGGCTTTGAAATTTTATTTGGATTCCTCATGTCTTACTCATTGTTAGAAAACAGTTTGGTCCAAATCAGATGTTAGGTGTTATATTTATTGAATATTATATGAATCCTAAAGAAAGTGACAGGATAGTGAGGTCATAGTGACCTGAGGGGATAAAGTTCATTGAGACCGTATTAAGACTTATATGTGTGTGTTTGTGTGTGTGCATTGATGTCAGTTGGGTCAGTGGCCTGGGGGAAGGACAAGCTTGTCACAGCTGACCTCTCTCTGTCCAATCAGAGACGCAGCAGGTAGCAAAAACCCGCCCACACACACCTGCACCCTGCTGACCATACCATCTGTCCCTCTATCACACACACACACACACACACACACACACACACACACACACACACACACACACACACACACACACACACACACACACACACATACACACACACATACACACACACACACACACATGCACACACACATAGCTAATCAGTATAAATAGACATGAACATTACATCAGGAACAGAACATTCCTGGCAGGATTACTCTAGAACCATTACGTACAGTGTGTGCGTGTGTATGTGTGTGTGCGTGTGTGTGTGTACATATGTCTGTACATATGTCTGTGTGTCTATAGCAAGTTTAAGCCTAAGTGTCTGCATGTGTGTGTATTTGTGTGACAGTGAGCCGTAGCAGGGAGGACACAGTAAGACTGTGAGATCCTGTAGTGACTCCATATGGACTTCAAGCCCCTGCCCTGTGTCAGCCCTGCTCTGACACTATGAATACACACACACACACACACACACACACACACACACAAAACACACACACAGTCATTGACAGCCGATGTCATTATGTGAGTGTTGACTAGGAGCAACAGTCCAGCTCATTAAGGTCTGATCATGTATCACAGAGTAAACACCATCAATCAACTGCTGTTAGCACACCTACTAACACACACACACACACTGAAATAAATAATGAAATAGAAGGAGAGAATGAAAACTAGAGAGTTGTGTAGATCCCTTCAAGATTGGGAGGGAGGGAAGAGAGGAGATGAGAGAGAAGGGCTCCCTCTGAGTCATACTTGGAGTTTTCCTCCCCCTTCCTTCTCTCCTCTCCTCCCTCCACTACTCTCACACTCCCCATCTCCAACCTCTCTACCTCTTTCTTACTTCTGTCCCTTCTTTCTCTCCCCCTGCTGTCTTGCTGTACATGCCTCCTCTGTCATTCATAAATAAAGCTCACGCTGTCATACACTCTCTTTCTTACTTGACTGAATCATCTTATCACTCTCTCTCTCTCTCTCTCTCTCTCTCTCTCTCTCTCTCTCTCTCTCTCTCTCTCTCTCTCTCTCTCTCTCTCTCTCTCTCTCTCTCTCTCTCTCTCTCTCTCTCTCTCGCTCTCTCTCACGGTGTGTGAGGGTTGAATACAGATGAGGTAGGGACTGCACCACTCCCCAGCCCTCTCTGAACTGAAGGAGCCCTGAGAGCACACACCACACAGACACGAGCACATACACACACACACACACACACACACACACACACGCACACACACACAAACACTCACAGAAACAAACACAAACACGCACAGAGCTTCAGTCTCAGGAAAGCGTGACTATCCTCCCTTCGCTCACTTTCACTCCTTTCTTCATCTACACTCGTCTGTGCCTCTGGGCTCCACTCTGCTCCTCCATTCCTTCTTCAATCCCCCTTTACTCCTCCTCACCTCTAATCTATCTCTTCCTCTCTCCCTATTCCTCCTCTTCTGCTTGTGATAAGATGAGGGCTATCAATCCTATACTCTGCTTTATGTGGCAGTTAATGAATGAATTAAGTTCTCTGCATTCTGGGATATGTTAGTCTCGGTAATCCCAGACCTAGGGCAATAGCATCATGTCGGATTTTCTTGGCAGTAAAATGTATTTGTGGGAAGGGTGCTCTTCAGACAGACAACTCTCCCAACAGATCACAAGTTTGGGGACACATCAGCGGACACAATGCAGACACAGATAGCTAAGCTAATTTTATCCACAGCCAGTCAGTGGTTGTAAGCCTGTACCGCTAACGTCATGGCACACTTGCGAAATACACTCATTGAAAATATCCTCTGCGAGCTAGCTACCGGAAATGTTTACAGCAGGACATAAACCGATATGGCTCTGGACGGATGTCCCAACTCCGCCCTTTCCTCTCTGCCAAACTGACATTGGTCTAAGTACAGATGTGTACACTGGAACATTTGTACATTGTCAGAGGCAAACCATCTGTCTAGAGATATTCGTACATATGGAGTCAAATAAGCCTTGAGACTTGCATTCCAAGAGTGTGTGTGCGTGCGTGCATGTGTGTGTGTGTGTGTGTGTGCCTATGTGTGTGTGTTTGTGCGTGTGTGTGTGTGTGTGTTCGAGAAGATGCAGTTGTGCTCCCTCTCTATTACTGCAGATTGAACCGACGTTTAATAAAGCGTGCAGGGCCCCCAATCTAATAACAACTGCACTCTGGTTATTGGAAAGCTCCCTGTACACACACAAAGGTACACACACATAAAATCATACTGAACAAATGCCTTACGCATATCCTTCCACCCACCTACAGAAGTTCCACACAGACTGTAGTCAGACTGTAGGCAGACACACTAAACATAGCATACAGTATCTGTAATATTTTCTCTGTGTCATGATCAATTACTGCATGTACGTCTAATTTGCTCTTAAGCCTCATGTCCACCAGATGTATCAAACTCTTTGCGTTCCGGCGGAAGTCATTCATTGTCAATGGAGCAGTCCGTAACGCTACTATGGCGATGCCGCACTAGGCTGCAGTGTGTTCTGTGTACCGCATGCGTTAAATATTTTCAACTTGTGTGTTACTTTACCGTGTGGTGGTACAAACGGAAGTACACACACCGACTCCTAGCTTTTAGCTAGTTGAAAAGTGAAGCACATGTGCATCAAGTACTAAATGTGGGCTAGACATATGCATATGCATCTGATGGACATTGTGCGTTAGTATTCTCACTGTAACCATAGTAATGTCATAGTATGTTACCCAAATGCTGCATTGTACTGCTAAATGTGCAACCTGTATGCTATACTACATGTACCCATGTACAGTAGGTACTGCATACAGTATTCACTATGCAAGGTACATACAGTAAATTAGTGTTGTATTCTCTGTCAGTATTGTCTCTCTCTCTCTCTCAAATCAAAGATCTTAGACTTTCTATCCGCCAACCAATGGCATTTCTTAAAATAAGTCAACCCTGTCCCAAAGAGGGATATTTTAAACCTACAAATTCAATGTTTACTTTTGTTCTGTTGGTCTATAACAAAATGTTGTGTGCCAATATTGCATTGATGCACCCTTAACGTTTGACAAAATTCCACGTTTTTGCATATCCATTTTACACACATTTGTGTGCTTTCATATTCATGTGCTTTCACAGCATTAAAGTTATACAGGACGTACGTTTATAGTCATTATTTAAAAAACTAAGTTGTAAAAGCTAGCCTTACAGCTATCACTAATTGGTGACGTGATCCACTAAAGCGGTAAGCCCAGAAAAATTATGATGGCTGGGAGTTCGAATCCCCCTCAGGGCAATGTTGTTATTTGAGGAAAGAATGCTTCACTGTTGGTCCATGAGTCAAATAACGCATATGTGGCAAAGTAGATGCTTGTAAAATGTTGTATATGTAAGTGTAGCCTACACATCTGTGTAATGTTGCAACGATTATTTATGTAGCAGTGCAAATTCTATGTGTCGGTCTGCAAGAAGTACTCCAGCAACAAGCTCTTCATAAAATGTATTTGAAATCTTAATTTCCAAGGTTTTGCCTGTGTTGTGCCGAAAATCTCCGCCCTGCCAGAATTCTCCCCCACTTCATTGCTGCAACTTGCTTGCTAGTTGAGCTTTCTGCTCTTCATTCCGATGTCAGTTTAGCCTACATTTCACTGATCTTAGTAGCAGAAAGCATTTTTGACAGCAGTTTTCGGGTTGGTTATTTGTTTCAGTGGCGGTTCTAGCTTGTTATTGGCCCCTGGGCGACCCCCCCCCCCCCCCTTCAGCTTCAGCGCCCATCCCCGCCCGCACCCGGGGGCGCAAGAAGATGTAGGCACTCGCTACAAAATTAATGAGTGTATTAGTCTATAAATAAATCTCTGTCAAAATGCTGCATCTCTGCCATGTCTTATTTGACTCTAATGTCTGCCACAGAAAGTATTTGACTCTAGCCACAAAATTAAGGAAATTAGAAGGAATTCTGGCAGAGGGAAGATTTTCTGCACAACACCTACTCTTCTGTTCTGTTCACAACACACAGACCTAATATTTAGGCCTACATTTTAATGGTAGCTTAAGCCTACAGTGTGCCACCCCATCAAGCCATGTGAAGTGAGTAAGTAAGTGTAAGTGAGGGTGTTTCACAAATATGATTTTGCATGGGTTATTACTAAGCTTGTAATAGGCAGTTTGGGGAAAGCTTCTCGGTGAACGCGCGTGAATGTGATTTTGATGACGAACAGAACGTGCCATTTCACTTTTGTCATTATATCTTTCGCTGTTCAAATTGACTGGATGCAGGTTACAATATCCTCAACAACCGGATGTTCAGGTTTTCAGGGGAAATGGAAAGAGAGCCTGTGGCACGACTTCCACTTTTGGACTTTAACAAGGCGACACTCTATCTTAACTCCTCCACATTTACTGGATTAGCTGAACAGTGCAGAAGAGAACCTCCCCCGAAAGTAGACCATTATGTAGGGGATCTATGTTTCAGGCGTTTATTTTAAGTATTTTACGCTTGCTGCATTAGGTTAAAGTTACAATTGTAGAAGCTTAATCAATAGTGTAGCTTTTCAAACTGCGTGTCCGGGGACTGGGAGCGCAGCCTCGGGAGCGCACACAGTGTATGCTACCTTTGATTTCATTATCTGATAACTTTTTTTTATTTCTAAGTTTAAATTGACTGGATATGTTAACTGCAGTATTAAGCCTAACATTGAGCTAATTATATAATTATTAGCTAATATGCATACGCTTCTAACACATCTCGACCCTGTCTGTCTTCATTGTTCTGTTGTGCAATTACACACCTGGCCTCCGCTGCCTCGGCTATTCATTTTAAATCTTGTGGAGTCCCAGGAAAATACAGACTACAATAGCTTGTTGGACACTTATTTTCACTTATTGTCTTTACTTATAGCCTATTGAAAGAGAGTGAATGTAAAATAGGCTACAGCATTAAGAACTGGCAGGGAGTTGGAAAGGAAAGAGAGACAGCACATCTCGGTGTCAGAAGAAGGCCATCATTATTTTCCAATGGTAGGCCTATCTTAGCACTGATACATTCTTACAAAATACATATTATAAGTGGTCTGCTAATATACCTTTCTGGACCTTCTAAACTGTCGAGAATAGACCCAAACTGATCCCAAATGGTTGCATAATCAGGTCTAGGCTGTATGCAGTTATAAGTTTGATTATTCAAATTAGCCTACATCACTGCAGCCTATAGACAATAATTGTGTACTCACTTGATTGCAATAATAAATTCCTCATTGCACAAGGTAGAATCATTGTCTTAAACTTAGGCCTAATCAACAGTGAAGTTATGTGTGCCCGGGATCCCAGAGAACAGCCAGTAGGAGGAATGCGCATATCTGCCATATCATAATGCACTTTGACTGGTAAATATTTATACCCCTAATATTTTACTAATGAATATCCTAATATCTAGCTAATATTTAGCTTCTTACTTCGGCTACACATCTCTAGCCGGAAGAAGAGAAACGTTTATAGTTTATCAGTCTACAGTAGGCCTACACCTGTCAATCAACTAATCAACACATCCTACTGCACGCTGTAGGCCTATTAATAAGGCGGTAACACAGACCATTCAATGATTTCAGGGTGTGTAAAAAAAAAAAAAAGATTGGTCACATACACGTGTTTAGCAGATGTTATTGCTGGTGACGCGAAATGCTTGTAAAAGTCATGTCAGTATGACAATGAACTATATGACAACTGCGAACTGCAAATAATACTTCAGTGTATATGCAATGGAAAATTATATAAAACTTGTATTTAAATGTAGCAATTCAACAGCAAATGCTGTTTAGCCTGCACATATTTTACATCATGTCACTGCTTGCCTCGTTGCTCAAGTGGTTTCCAAGTGATTTCAGTTTTTCTAATGGTTGTTAATTCCTTTGGATCTTTTTCACTGTGCTCATCTCGCTGTCTGTCCTGTGCAACTATTGCAATGCATCAGTGCAACAACGTTATCACACCAACACGCCATGAGATTCTAATTAACGTAATTTGGCCTGTACTGTAGGCCTATTTTTTGCCTATTGCGCATGGGAACAGTGTGGATGCTCACCAACATGGGTTTGAGTCTGGACTCGTGAAAAGCGTATTTAAAATAACTAAAACTATTACTGCAACACTGCCATCTGTAGGATGATAACGAGAGTCCTTGACTTTGTTAAGGACACTGTTATGGAAACCTTTTTGTTCATGTCCATCTACGTCAATATTTGTAATTGGCTGATGTAGAACTTGTTCCAGGAAACAATCAGTCACCTGTGAGGATAGCATAGGTCTAACGTGTGCCGGGTTATCTGATAGAATGCTACGTTGTAGCTGGTCCTATCACATGCAAGTAAGTCGTCCAATTTATTTGGCTGATGTGCATTTTGACACTTTCTAATGTTCGCAAGTGTGGCCCCATAATGTTCTCAAAACCTTCTTAGTTCAAACTTTAGTGTGTGTGTGTGTGCATGCTAGTCTTTGAGAGCATGTACAGTGCATTCGGAAAGTATTCAGACCTCTTCACTTTTTCCACATTTTGTTATGTTACAGCCTTAGTCTAAAATTGTTTTTGTTTTTTAAGCGGAAACAGGTTTTTAGAATGTTTTGCAAATTTATAAAAATTAAAAAACAAAAATACCTTATTTATATACTGTAATCAATTGTGGTAAATTCAATTGATTGGACATGATTTGGAAAAGCACACACCTGTCTATATAAGGTCCCACAGTTGAAAGTGCATGTCAGAGCTAAAACCAAGCCATGAGGTCAAAGGAATTGTCCATAGAGCTCCAAGACAGGATTGTGTCGAGGCACAGATCTGAGGAAGGGTTCCAAAAAATGTCTGCAGCATTGAAGGTCCCCAAGAACACAGTGTCCTCCATCATTCTTAAATGGAAGAAGTTTGGAACCACCAAGACTCCTCCAAGAGCTGGCCGCCCGACCAAACTGAACAATCGGGGGAGAAGGGCCTTGGCCAGGGAGGTGACCAAGAACCCGATGGTCACTGACAGAGCTCCAGAGTTCCTCTGTGGCGATGGGAGAACCTTCCAGAAGGACAACTATCTCTGCAGCACTCCACCAATCAGGCCTTTATGGTAGAGTGGCCAGATGGAAGCCACTCTACAGGACAACAAATCTAAGCACACAGCCAAGACAACACAACTGGCTTCGGGACAAGTCTCTGCCAGTCTTTGAGGGGATAGCCAGGGCCTGGACTTGAACCCGATCAAAAATCTCTTGAGAGACCTGAAAATAGCTGTTCAGTGAAGCTTCTCATCCAACCTGACAGAGCTTGAGAGGATATGCAGAGAAGAATGGGAGAAACTCCCCAAATACAGATGTGCCAAGCTTGTAACGTCATACCCTAGAAGACCAGAGGCTGTAATCGCTGCCAAAGGTGCTTCAACTATGTACTGATTAAAGGCTTGGATTACTTAGGCAAATTTGATATTTCAGTTGTTTTTTTTTAAATTTGCAAACATTTCTAAAAACCTCTTTTTGCTTTGTCATTATGGGATATTGTGTGTAGATTGAGGAGACAATAAACACTTTTTTTTATCCAGTTTAGAATAAGGCTGTAACGTAATAAAATGTGGAAAAAGTCAAGGGGTCTGAATACTTTCCAAATGCACTGTATACTGCTATTTGTGTGTTTAAGTTATTGAGCAAGAGCGACAGAGAGAGAAAATATTTTAGTGTGTGTGAATGACTCAGCTTTGAGCAGTAGCGCGAGGCGAGGCTGAAATTAAAATGAGCTGTCGGTCGTCACACACACACACACTTGGTTGGGATGCGGTGGAGCTTGCAGGCAGGGCAGGATGTGTGTGGAGTATAAATAGCTCTGCATCTCCACTGATGCTATTTCTGGACCAGGCATCGTAACACTCGACCGCAGGCAACCTCAGACAGGACACTGATACACACTTTGTACAACATTCACACACACACTTACATACTCTACAGACAAAGAAATACATACAAACACACCTCAGTCAAAAAATGTTTTTTTTACCTTTATTTAACCAGGCAAGTCAGTTATGAACAAATTCTTATTTACAATGACGGCCTACACCGGCCAAACTCGGATGATGCTGGGCCAATTGTGCGCCGCCCTATGGGACTCCCAATCACGGCCAGATTGTCTGTAGTGACACCTCTAGCACTGAGATGCAGTGCCTTAGACCGCTGCGCCACTTGGGAGCCCGAATGCATAAGCATCCAATCATAGTTTTAGTTCTGATGAGAGTTATTCTACTCCTGTTGTACAGTATCTCTCTCTAGTTCCCTTTCATTCTCACCTCTCTCACCATCCCTCTATTTATCTTAGTCTTTCATTCTCTTTCCCTCTCTCTTTCTTTGTCCATCCCCTGCGCATGATTACTTTATTAGTGTTGAATTGGGCCTGTCCTTGTCAGCCACAGTAAAATGGTGTGTGGAAAAATAGCTGTCCAGTGGAATGACTACAAAACACCCTGGCTCTCAGAGTTGTAGAGAATCTGTTGAGTTCCCAGTCCAATATAAGAAACTCTTCCCATAGAATATTATGGAAACTATGACCAGTTGCTGCATCTATTACTGTTTCCCACAGCTTGTGCTGCCCTACTACATATTCAATATTAGTTGAGTTTCTGCCGCTTTACTAAGTGAAACATTTTGAAACCCAGTTGGAAGGACCATACCACCAACGCATCTGTTGTTGTTCCATGAGGTTCCATCATCTGTCCTCTGTGTCACCCACTGCTGTTTACCTGTAGAGGTGATTATGGACCCATATGAAGCCTGTGGTGGTATAGTACTGTAGCAGTTGTTGTCCAGTGTTTGGCTGATCTATGTCCTGCTGAGGTGTTGATTGTGAACTGGTTGGCTAGTGTAGCATTACATTGTTTTACACCATGAGCTTTAACCTCAGTCACTGACTCACAGTCACTCATCAAACAATACACTGTTATCATTTTCAAGTTATGCCTCTTCTCTCCTCTCCATCAAACCCCTGTTCTATTTCCCTCATTTATTACTTTTATTTCTCCCCCATTTTCCTCCTTCCTTTCCTCCTGGACTCTCTATCTCTCTTTCTATATCTTCTCCCTCTCTCTACTCTATTCCCTCTACGTTTCTCCCTCTTTCCCTCTCTCTGGCCTTTCTCCCAGCGCAGCCACTTCGTCACTAAACACACACAGCTCTGTTTCAGGGCCACTGAGTGCCGTCTGTTTCCAGGGGACAGTAGTCATGTGGCATGCCAACCGGGCCTTGGCACACACCACAAGAGAGTGGCACTATAAGGGTGACACTTAAAACAAGCCTTGTTTCGTGAGTGTCTGTGTCAGTTAGTTTTTTGTGTGTTTGTGTGTGTCTCAAGGGACCAGGGTTATTTGAGGTTTTTATAAAGTGTATTTCATCTGCTGTCACTCAAACTTACCCCCTGTCCCCCCCCCCCCCCTTCTTTCTTTTTCACTCTCTCCAGAGTGATCGGTCATGGTCATCTTTGGTCACAGTCGGGTTGTTGTAGCGGCACTGTCTGGGGTCTTATTGCATGGTGTTGAAATGCACACACACACACACACACACACAAACACAGGAACACAATCCTTGCAGAGTAAAGACGTGGGAATTATAAAATTCTCATCTACACCCCCGGTCAAAAGTTTGGAATATTACTCATTCAAGGGTTTTTCTTTATTTGCACTATTTTTTACATTGTATAATAAAAGTGAAGACATCAAAACTATGACGTAACATATATGGATGAGTGTGCAAAGCTGTCATCAAGGCAAAGGTTGGCTACTTTGAAGGATCTCAAATATAAAATATATTTTGATTTGTTTAGAACTTTTTTGGTTACTACATTATTCCATATGTGTTACGTCATAGTTTCGATGTCTTCACTTTTATTCTACAATATATAAAATAGTGCAAAACCCTTGAATTAGAAATATTCCAAACTTTTGACCGGGGGTGTAGTTTTACATGAAAAGCAAAGAAATGTTTTCCAGTTTGATTGGTGAGCCTGCCGCATGAAGCACACTGTTATATCGTTGGCTCATGTCTTGTGACTGAGTTATGGGGAGCAGAACCAATCAGAAAAACCTGTGGGATTTGTTTCCTGCCTCTCAGTAATCTGTAGTTCAGCATGTCATCCTGATCAGAAGTTAGTGGTTGAAAAATAATGCATTCATCTCGTGTTGGAATAGAAAATATGACTCCAAAGGATACTTAACATTCCTGCACACTAGTTCTGTCTGTCTGTTGACATTTATCAAAAATAAGCAGAGTGGACTACAGTTGTCATGAATACAATACATTGTTCATGTGATTTGAGATGTTAGTTTGGAATGACTCAGAGATGAAACATTGAATTTGAAGTATGAATGTTGATGTGGGATATGAGTTAATGTCAGATAGAGGATTAGGTGGTGATGCAATGCTGTGGGGTTATTGAGGAGCTTAGCGTGGCTGTCTGCTAATTGGCAGGCTGGTTTCCTGGTCCTTGATTACAGCTAGCTTGCGGTGTATTCAGCTGGAGAAGGGGAGTTGGGAGGGGGGGGGGGCTGTGTACTGATGGCTTAGTGCTGTGTACTGGTTCTGTGCCAAGTTAACGCACAGGGAGAGGTAGAGAGGGAGTATACCCAGGAGACTCACAGTGAAGCAGGTTTAAGCTATGATCAGAGAGAGGGATCAGAGCATGTTTCCTCCACCAGAAAGGGTTGATGCAACTCCTTTTCCCGATCAGAGTGAACCCTGCCTGTGCTCGGAACTCTGGGACTGGACGTCTGGTTCAATGCTGGTTTTCTATTGGTAATGTAGCAGATGTGAACTAGGAGGCTAGTGAAGTGCTAGTGCAGTTGCCAGCGTATGGTGACGTCACCTGTCCTGAGATGTATGAAGTCAACTGTCGCTCACAGAGTGAGATTGGGAATTTATACTCCTATTCAGGAAAAATCAGGTAGCACATTCTGACATCCCAATAATCAAACATGTTAACATCCCAACATTCTAACATTCTCCAGACCAGCCACATGCTGCAACTTGACTTTGCCGTAACCTAGCAACCATGGAAGGATGAGGCTCAGTGGAGCACAGCCAGAGTTCCATCTGGTGTGTGTGTGTGTGTGTGTGTGTGTGTGTGTGTGTGTGTGTGTGTGTGTGTGTGTGTGTGTGTGTGTGTGTGTGTGTGTGTGTGTGTGTGTGTGTGTGTGTGTGTGTGTGTGTGTGTGTTTTCTTGTGTGTGTGTGTGTGCCGAAATATGTGTGTGTCCAGCTATTTAGCCCTCTTGTTAGCCTGTGTGTGCTACTGGTAATGTGCGTGCGTGCGTGCGTGTGTGTGTGTGTGTGTGTGTGTGTTGGGGTAATGGATGAGCTTAGTGGAAATGAGTGCTTGTCTCAGTCCTGCAGCGAAGATCAATATCAACCATACATTCATCTCTAATTACCACAGCAGGGCTCTCACACACAACACACACACACACACACACACACACACACACACACACACACACACACACACACACACACACACACACACACACACACACACACACACACACAAGAGAACACACACAATTGCCTTGGCTAAGAACATGCACAACCCCTTCTAATACAATATCTAATGGCTAGCTACTTAGTGATTGCCAGTGGTGAGTATGCGTCTGTTATTTTGAGCCAATAAAATGCCACATAGGATACAAGAAGTGTGTGATTATTATCTGATTCCACTCA
This sequence comes from Thymallus thymallus, assembly GCA_023634145.1. Taxonomy (NCBI): domain Eukaryota; kingdom Metazoa; phylum Chordata; class Actinopteri; order Salmoniformes; family Salmonidae; genus Thymallus; species Thymallus thymallus. The sequence continues at coordinate 26,695,675 of CM042413.1, forward strand.
ACATTCAGTGACATTGACTTCCCTTTCAGCCACAGTGGAGACTCATCTGTTAACCTGCAATGTACTGTACATATGCTGTAGTTAACTATACTTTCTCTCTCTCTCTCTCTCTCTCTCTCTCTCTCTCTCTCTCTCTCTCTCTCTCTCTCTCAGTGTTGAGTATAGGAGAAGGAGGTTTCTGGGAGGGCACGGTCAAAGGTAGAACAGGCTGGTTCCCTGCCGACTGTGTGGAAGAGGTTCAGATGAGACAGTACGACCCTCGGCTAGGTAAGTACTGGAGAGCACACACACGGGCATACACAACATATACAGTACTCACTATTCACAGTGCGGGTGAAACTGGGTGCTTTTCACGGTGCTGAACAGGCTGGTGGAACTATGGATGCTGTCCACGGTGCTGAACAGGCTAGTGGAACTATGGATGCTGTCCACGGTGCTGAACAGGCTAGTGGAACTATGAGTTCTGTCGATGGTGCTGAACAGGCTGGTGAAACTATGGGTGTTTTTCACGGTGCTGAACAGGCTGGTGGAACTATGGATGCTGTCCACGGTGCTGAACAGGCTGGTAGAACTATGGGTGCTGCCTTGATGCTGAACAGGCTGGTAGAACTATGGGTGCTGCCACGGTGATGATCCAGCCCTGTATGTACAATATTATGTATGCTGACCTCTAATATTTATATCCTCGCTGACTGCTGACACACACACAAACGAATGCACGCACGCACGCACGCACGCACGCACACACACACACACACACACACACACACACACACACACACACACACACAAAGATTATCTATTCCCATATACTCTGTTGAGGAGGTGTCAAACCTTTCCCACCAGAATTAATGTGCCATCTGTCTCACTATGACAGAAATTAAGCAGAGCCCATAAAAATACATAGGGAAAACACTTGAGTCTCAGTCACCAGATCTCAACCCAATTGAAACCTTATGGGAGATTCTGGAGCAGTGCCTGTGTTAGGGTTTCCACCACCATCAACAACTGATGGAATTTCTCATCGAAGAATGTTTTCGCATCCCTCCAATAAAGAGGGAATTGTAGAAACTATGCCAAGGTGCATTGAAGCTGTTCTGGCTCGTGGTGATCCAACGCCCTATTAACACACTTTATGTTGGTGTTTCCTTTATTTTGCTAGTTACCTGTACATGTTGCATTCATTAATGTACTCTCTATCTCTGCATGTTTAGATTTACAGTCAATACATGCACTATACAGTGCATTCTGAAAGTATTCAGACCCCTTTACTTTTACACATTTTGCTACATTAAAGCCTTATTCTAAAATGCAAGAAATCTATCTACGCACAATACCGCATAATGACAAAGTGAAACAGGTTTTTAGATGTTAGCAAATGTATTAAAAATAAAGGAATTGGTGCAAAAAAGGTGCATCCTGTTTTCATTGATCATCCTTGAGATCTTTCTACAACTTGAGTCCACCTGTGGTAAATTCAATTGAATGGACATTATTTGGAAAAGCACAATCCTGCCTATAAAAGGTCCCACAGTTGACAGTGCATGTCAGAGCAAAAATCAAGCCATTTCGATGGAATTGTCCATAGCGCTCCGAGACAGGATTGTGTCGAGGCACAGATCTGGTGAAGGGTACCAAAACATGTCTGCAGCATTGAAGGTCCCCAAGAACACAGTGTCCTCCATCATTCTTAAATGGAAGAAGTTTGGAACCACCAAGACTCTTCCAAGAGCTGGCCGCCCGGCCAAACTGAGCAATCGGTGGAGAAGGGCCTTGGCCAGGGAGGTGACCAAGAACCCGTTGGTCACTCTGACAGAGCTCCAGAGTTCTTCTGTGGATATGGGAGAATCTTCCAGAAGGAAAACCATCTTTGCAGCACTCCACCAATCAGACCTTTATGGTAGAGTGGCCAGACAGAAGCCACTCCTCAGTAAAAGGCACATGACAGCCCTCTTGGAGTTTGCCAAAAGGCACCTAAAGTACTCTCAGACAATGAGGAACAAGATTCTCTGGTCTGATGAAACCAAGATGGAACTCTTTGGCCTAAATGCCAAGCGTCACATTTGGCGGAAACCAGGTACTGCTCATTACCTGGCCAATACCATCTATACGGTGAAGCATGGGTGTGCTGGATCATGAATATCTGTTCCAGAGAACTCAAGGCCTCAGACTAGGAGTGAAGGTTCACCTTCCAACATGACAATGACCCTAAGCACACAGTCAAGACAACGCTGGAGTGGCTTTGGGACAAGTCTCTGAATATCCTTGAGTAGCCAGAGCCCGGACTTGAACCTGATCAAACATCTCTGGAGAAACCTGATAATAGCTGTGCAGCGATGCTCCTCATCCAACCTGACAGAGCTTGAGAGGATCTGCAGAGAAGAATGGGAGAAACTCTCCATATCCAGGTGTGTCAAGCTTGTAGCGTCATATCCAAGAAGAATCAAGGCTGTAATCGCTGCTTCAACAAAGTACTGAGTAAAGGGATTTGAATACTTATATAAATGTAATATTTCAATTTTTTATTATTAATACTTTGGCATAAAATTCAAAATACCGTTTTTTTTTTGTCATTATGGGATATTGTGTGTAGATTGATGAGGGGGAAAAAACGATTTAATCAATTTTAGAATAAGGCTGTAATGTAACAAAATGTGGAAAAAGTCAAGGGGTCTGAATACTTTGAATGCACTATATATACAAAGGTATGTGGACACCCCTTCAAATTACTGGATTTGTTGCTGACAGGTGTATAAATCAAGCACACAGCCATGCAATCTCCATAAACAAACATTGGCTGTCTGGCCTTACTGAAGAGCTCAGTGACTTTCAGAGTGGTACCGTCATTTAACCTTTATTTCACTAGGCCAGTCAGTTAAGAAAAAAATATTTTTTACAATGACGGCCTACCCCGGCCAAACTCGGACAATTGTGCGCGCCGCCCTATGGGACTCCCAATAACGGCTGGTTGTGATACAGTCTGGATTTGAACCAGGTTGTGGAAGAACTTGACTGGCCTGCACAGAGCCCGACCTCAACCCCATCAAACACCTTTGGGATGAATTGGAACACCGACCGCCAGCCAGTCCTAATCGCCCAACATCAGTGCCCGACCCCACTAATGCTGTTGTGGCTGAATGGAAGCAAGTCTCTGCAGTCATGTTCCAACATTTAGTGAAAGCCTTCACAGAAAAGTGGAGGCTGTTATAGCAGTAAAGGGGGGACCAACGCCATATTAATACCCACGATTTTGGAATGAGATTTTTGAATAGCATTTGTCCACATACTTTTGGTAATGTAGTGTATATTCAGGGGTCATTATCTATCCAGTCATATGGTCAATTTTAGTAGATGTATTTTGAATGTTTCACTTGTGTTTGAGGTGTGTCTGGGGAGGGTTTTGTGGAAATGGGTGTTGAGGAATGTCTGTTGTCTTGCCCCCCCCCATTTCTTGATCAGGGGTGAGGAGAGAGTACCTGGTTGAGACTGCAAGCGGGTGAGACAAAGGGGGTCTCTAAATACACTATTTAAATGCATTGGGGGAGGTATGGAGAGGAAGAAGGGGAAGGAGAGAGTGAGATAGTGAGGGAGAAGAGTAAGGGAGGATCCACTAAAGGACAGAGGAGAATAGTTGAATGTGAGGCAGCTCTCTGTCTTTTTCTCTGCTCTCCCTCCAGTCTTTCCTTATTCCCTCTCCTCAATTGCTGTTTCCCCCCTCTCCCTCCCTTATCTCCCTCTCTCCTCTATTTGTCTCTTACCCCTTCTCTCTCCCTGTTTCCCTCCTCCCTCCCTCCCTCCCTCCCTCCCTCCCTCCCTCCCTCCACTTCTCCTTCTCATTCCATGTCCTCACTTCTTTCCACTGGGTATTGAAGTACATATATTTTTTTAGATTGTTGAATATTACCTAATCAAATGATTTTGGTGCAACAAATAAGTCTAGCTAAATAGATTATCCTCAACCATTAATGATATGCAGTTGTTTTTGAAGGAATTTGATGTATCCTAGGAGACTTCATCAGTGATTAAATAATAGGACACACAGACAGACAGAGAAAGACAAGCACACACAAACTCAGGCACACTCACTCACACACGTAGACACAAGCATGAACACACTCAGACAAACACACACACTTGTTTATCTGGTAAGCATTGAGGCATCACTGACAGTCAGGGCAATATGTCTCAGCTCAGTGAAGCAAGAAAGACAGCCCTGTCTACAATTAACTAACCTAAACAACACTGCTCCCTGTGTGTGTGTGTGTGTGTGTGTGTGTGTGTGTGTGTGTGTGTGTGTGTGTGTGTGCAAATTATTTTTGGTTTTTACCCATGTGTGTGCGTGAGTGTGTAGTTGTATTGAAGTTGTATTGAAATCGAGTGTGGGTTTGTGAGAAACTGACTGTGCGCTGCAGGGTCTCTTATACATCAGAGAGAGAGAGAGAGCGACACACACACATCGCCAAGGGGACATTAATCTGGGGATGACACTTCATAATTTACTGCAGGTAGGAGAGAGAGAGCGATAAAAAAGGGAGAAAGAGATTATTGGAGAGAGGGAAGAGTGAGAGGACAGAGGGATGAAGGGAAGCTAAAGAGACGGGGAGGAGAGAGAGACTGATGGAGAGAATTAGAGAGAGAAAGAAAAGGATATTGATTGAATTCATTAACTCAACAGTGAGTGATGTATTCTACATTTACATTTGAGTCATTTAGCAGACGCTCTTATCCAGAGTGACTTACAGTTAGTGCATTCATTCAGCTAGGTGGGACAACCACATATCTCAGTTGTAAGTATATATTTTCTTTTAAGTAGCTATCAGCAAAGTCAGAGCTAATAAGGTTAGCATGAGGTGCAGGGGTGGGAGGTCCAAGAGACCAGAGAACGGAGTGCTCGGGTTGAGGAGTGCTCGGAGTGCTCGGGTTGAGGTGTAGGGTTTGAGCATAGCCTGAAGGCAGGGAGGGGCAGTTCCTCTTCCTGTTCCGTAGGCAAGTATCATGGTCTTGTAGTGGATTCAAGCTTTGACTGGATGCCAGTTTAGTGTGCGTAGGAGCGGATTGACATGGGAGAACTTAGGAAGGTTGAATACCAGGCGGGCTGCTGCGTTCTGGATAAGTTGTAGGGGTTTGTTGGCACAAGCGGGGAACCCAGCCAACAACAAGTTGCAGTAGTCCAGATGGGAGATGACAAGTGCCTGGATTAGGACCTGCGCTGCTTTCTGCGTGAGGTAGGTTGTACGCATGAACCTGCAGGAGCGAGTCACTGCTTTGATGTTTACAGAGAACGACAGGGTGTTGTCCAGGCTCACGCCAAGGTTCTTTGTACTCTAGGAGGGGGACACCGTGAGGTTGTCAAACGGGATGGAGAGGTCATGGAGCGAGCAGGGCTTCCCCGGGAGGAATAAAACCTCCTTTTTGTCGAGGTTGAGCTTGAGGTAGTGGGCGATCATCCAAGCTGAGATATCTGCCAGGCATGCAGAGATGCATGTAGCCACCTGGGTGTCAGAAGGGGGGAAAGAGAAAAGTAGTTGAGTGTCATCCGCATAGCAATGATAGGAAAGACCATGTCCGAGTGACTTGGTATATAAAGAGAAGAGGGCCTAGAACCGAGCCCTGGGGGACACCAGCAGTAGTGAGGTTATGTGGTGCAGACACAGATCCTCTCCATGTCACCTGGTAGTAGCAGCCTGCCAGGTATGAGGCAATCCAAGAGTGTGCAGAGCCTGAGATGCCCAGCCATGACAGGGTGGAGAGAAGGATCTGATGGTTCACGTTGTTCAAGGCAGCGGACAGATCTAGGAGAATGAGAACAGAGGAGAGAGAGTCAGCTTTGGCAGTGCCGAGATACTCCGTGACACAGAGGAGAGCAGTCTCTGTTGAGTGACCCTGACTGGTTAGGGTCGTTCTGAGCGAGATAGTGAGAGAGTTGGTCAGAGACAGCATGCTCAAGTGTTTTGGAACTATAAGAAAGAAGAGATACCGGTCTGTAGTTTTTGAAGTCAGAGGGGTCGAGTGTTGATTTCTTGTGGAGAGGAGCGACTGGACATTTTGAAGTCAGAGGAGACGTAGCCAGTGGTTAGGGATGAGTTGATGAGGGAAGTTAGGAATGGCAGAAGGTCTCCAGAGATGGTCTACAGAAGGGAGGAGGGGATGGGGTTTGAGCGGGCAGGTTGTTGGGTGGATGGACCTCACAGTCTTAAGGATTTCGTCTGGAGAGAGAGGGGAGAAAGAGGTCAAGGCGTAGGGTAGTTCTGTGTGAGTGGGAAAAGTGGACTCAACAGGCTGAGTGAATAAGGAGTGGATGTCGTCAACCTTCTTTTCGAAGGTTGTCTTCAGGGAGGGAGGGGGTGGAGGATTAAGGAGGGAGGAGAAGGTGAAAGCTTGACATTTAGAGTGAAAGAAAGTGGCTTTAGCAGCGGTTACAGAGGAAGAGAAGGTAGAGAGGAAAGAGTGAAAGGATGATAGGTCCTCAGGTTTACTTTTCCAAAATTTTTGCTCAACTGCCCACAACCCTGTTCTGTAAGATCACAATGAGTCACACAGCCACTGAGCAGGAGGGGAGGGCCGATCCGGCCAGGAGGAAAGGGGACAGTACAAGTCATAGGATGCAGAAAGGGATGTCAGTAGGGTCAAAGAGGCAGAATCATGAGACAGGAGAGAGAAGGATTTAGCAGAAGGGAGAGATGATAGGATAGAAGATAAGAGAGTAGTGGGAGAGAGAGAGTGAAGATTGTGACAGCACATGACCATCTGGGTAGGGGCTGAGTGGTTAGGGTTGGAGGAAAGGGAGACAGAAAAGGAAACAAAGTAGTGATTAGAGACCTGAGGGGGGCTGCAGTGAGATTAGCAGGCGAGAAGGCCTCTAATAAAAATGAAGTCAAGCGGATTGTCTGCCTTGTGAGTGGGAGGGAACTGGGAAAGGGTGAGGTCAAAAGAGGCAAGGAGGGGAAAGAAAGAGTTGGAAAGAAATTAATCGAAGTCAGGCACCCAGTTCAAAAAGCAGTAAGCCATGTTACCAACCCTTAGTAAACTTCTGGAAAAACTTGTGTTAGACCAGATACAATGCATCTGAAATGACTGCAACACTTAACAAAGAGCTGCAGTTAGTTTCGGAATGGGTACTAATGAATAAGTTAGTCCTAAATATTGTATTTGGGACAAATCATTCACTAAACCCACAACCTCAACTACATCTCGTAATATATAATGTGGAAATTGAGCAAGTTGAGTTGACTAACCTACTTGGAGTAACCCTGGATTGTAAACTGTCATTGTCAAAACATATTGAAACAACAGTAGCTAAGATGGGGAGAAGTCTGTCCATAATAAAGCGTTCTGCCTTCTTAACAACAATATCAACAAGGCAGGTATTACAGGCCCTAGTTTTGTCAAAGTGGAAGAGAGATTGACTTCATCACTACTTGTTTTTGTAAGAGGTGTTGACAAGCTGAATGTACCGAGCTGTCTGTTTAAAATAGCACACAGCTCGGACACCCACCATACCCCACAAGACATGCCACCAGGGATCTCTTCACAGTTCCCAAGTCCAGAACAGGCTATGGAAGGCACACAGTACTACAGTCGTGGACAAAAGTTTTGAGAATGACACAAGTTTTGGTCTCCACAAAGTTTGCTGCTTCAGTGTTCTTAGATCTTTATGTCAGTAGTTACTATGGTGCACTGAAGTATAATTACAAGTATTCCATAAGTGTCAAAGGCTTTCATTGACAATGACATTCAGTTTATGCAAAGAGTCAATATTTGCAGTGTTGATCCTTATTTTTCAAGACCTCTGCAATCTGACCTGGCATGCTGTCAATTAACTTCTGGGCCAGATCCTGACTGATAGCAGGCCATTCTTGCATAATCAATGCTTGGAGTTTGTCAGAAGTTGTGGGTTTTTGTTTGTCCACCCGCCTCTTGAGGATCGACCACGTTCTCAATGGGATTAAGGTCTTGGGAGTTTCCAGGCCATGGACCCAAAATGTTGATGTTTTGTTCCACGAGCCACTTAGTTCTTGGATGGTTGGGAGAAGTTGCTCTCGGAGGATGTGTTGGTACCATTCTTTATTCATGGCTGTGTTCTTAGGCAAAATTGTGAATGAGCCCTGGTCTGAGGATGCTTTACTGTTGGCATGACACAGGACTGATGGTAGCGCTCACCTTGTCTTCTCCGGACAAGGTGTTTTCCGGATGGTCCAAACAATCGGAAAGGGGATTCATTAGAGAAAATGACTCTACCCCAGTCCTCAGCAGTCCAATTCCTGTACCTTTTGCAGAATATCAATCTGTCCCTGATGTTTTTCCTGGAGAGAAGTGGCTTCTTTGCTGCCCTTCTTGACACCAGGCCATCCTCCGAAAGTCTTTGCCTCACTGTGCGTGCAGATGCACTCACACCTGCCTGCTGCCATTCCTGAGCAATCTCTGCACTGGTGGTGCCCCGATCCCGCAGCTGAATCAACTTTAGGAGACGGGTCCTGGCGCTTGCTGGACTTTCTTGGGCGCCCTGACGCCTTCTTCACAACAATTGAACCTCTCTCCTTGAAGTTCTTGATGATCCGATAAATGGTTGATTTAGGTGCAATCTTACCAGCAGCAATATCCTTGCCTGTGAAGCCCTTTTTGTGCAAAGCAATGATGACGGCACATTTTTTCTTGCAGGTAACCATGGTTGACAGAGGAAGAACAATGATTTCAAGCACCACCCTCATTTTAAAGCTTCCAGTCTGTTATTCTGACTCAATCAGCATGACAGAGTGATCTACAGCCTTGTCCTCGTCAACACTCTCACCTGTGTTAACGAGACAATCACTGACATGATGGCAGCTGGTCCTTTTGTGGCAGGGCTGAAATGCAATTAATTGCAATTAATCTGATCACTCTTCATGACGTTCTGGAGTATATGCAAATTGCCATCATCAACACTGAGGCAGCAAACTTTGTGGAGACCAATACTTATGTCATTCTCACAACTTTTGTCCACGACTATACATAGAGCCATGACTACATGGAACTCTATTCCACAACAGGTAACTGATGCAAGCAGTAGAATCAGTTTTTAATAAACAGGTAAAAATACATGGAACGGCGGGGACTGTGAAGAGACACACAAAAAGGTACAGACATGCATACGCATTGTGATATTGTTGTATGGTGGTATTAAACATTTTGTATTGTGGATATGTAGTGGTGTAATAATGTTATATGATAGATTATATGTTATATAAAATGGGATTTTGGCCCACTCCTCCATACAGACCTTCTCCAGATACTTCAGGTTTCGGGGCTGTCGCTGGGCAATACGGACTTTCAGCTCCCTCCAAAGATTTTCTATTGGGTTCAGGTCTGGAAACTGGCTAGGTCACTCCAGGACCTTGAGATGCTTTTTACGGAGCCACTCCTTAGTTGCCCTGGCTGTGTGTTTCGGGTCGTTGTCATGCTGGAAGACCCAGCCACGACCCATCTTCAGTGCTCTTACTGAGGGGAGGTTGTTGGCCAAGATCTCGCGATACATGGCCCCATCCATCCTCCCCTCAATACGGTGCAGTCGTCCTGTCCCCTTTGCAGAAAAGCATCCCCAAAGAATGATGTTTCCACCTCCATGCTTCACGGTTGGGATGGTGTTCTTGGGGTTGTACTCATCCTTCTTCTTCCTCCAAACACGGCGAGTGGAGTTTAGACCAAAAAGCTCTATTTTTGTCTCATCTGACCACATGACCTTCTCCCATTCCTCCTCTGGATCATCCAGATGGTCATTGGCAAACTTCAGACGGGCCTGGACATGCGTTGGCTTGAGCAGGGGGACCTTGCGTGCGCTGCAGGATTTTAATCCATGATGGCGTAGTGTGTTACTAATGGTTTTCTTTGAGACTGTGGTCCCAGCTCTCTTCAGGTCATTGACCAGGTCCTGCCATGTAGTTCTGGGCTGATCCCTCACCTTCCTCATGATCATTGATGCCCCACGAGGTGAGATCTTGCATGGTGCCCCAGACCGAGGGAGATTGACCGTCATCTTGAACTTCTTCCATTTTCTAATAATTGCGCCAACAGTTGTTGCCTTCTCACCAAGCTGCTTGCCTATTGTCCTGTAGCCCATCCCAGCCTTGTGCAGGTCTACAATTTTATCCCTGATGTCCTTACACAGCTCTCTGGTCTTGGCCATTGTGGAGAGGTTGGAGTCTGTTTGATTGAGTGTGTGGACAGGTGTCTTTTATACAGGTAACGAGTTCAAACAGGTGCAGTTAATACAGGTAATGAGTGGAGAACAGGAGGGCTTCTTAAATAAAAACTAACAGGTCTGTGAGAGCCGGAATGCTTACTGGTTGGTAGGTGATCAAATACTTATGTCATGCAATAAAATGCAAATTAAAAAAAGTCTAGAGACTAAAAAGCAGCATAGGCTAAGATGAACTCTGCTTTCCTTTGCGTTCAGGGTACACTAAATTAGAAGGGTTGCAGCCAAGGGGTGGGGAGAGTCTGTGAAGCATATAAGGAGATGATTGAACAGGTATACAAATCTGAAAATAACTAGGTAAAATGCTCAAGTGAGAGAGTGGTGTGGAGCCTTCCTATCTTTCCTTCCTCGAATAACTCTGCAGAACAACTTGGCAGAGCCGTCTTTGTTTCAGATGGGGTGTATAGGTGTTTGCATTTGTTTGTATGTGTGCGTGCGCGTGACTTAGCATGCTGCGGTGATCTCAGAGCTTTTTAAACTAAGTTCTGTTACTGACCGTTTTAGCTACTTTTTAGTTTTAGTAACTGGGTTTGACATTTCTTAATGGTTTATTTATCTTATCCTCTCTCTCTCTTCCTCTCTTCCCTTTCATCTCTTTCCCCCATTTTGTCCCCTCACTCGCTCCATGCCTGTCACCATCCCCTAAGTCCCTCCCTCCCTCCCTCCTCAGTGCTGAGTAGTTGAATGACTCACAGCCTTATGAATCACCAGTCAGATACAGACTGCTCTATTTTTAGCCCGGGAGTCTCTCCTTCCTCCCCTCCCTCTATGTCTATACCTCCCTCTCTAGCTCCTTCTCTACTCTCCTGGAATGGTAATCACAGGAACTCTGCAACAGGAGAGAAAAGGGAGTCATGGTTGAGAGAGAAAAGAAAAGAGGAGAGAGCAGACAGGAGAAAGAGTTGTGGCCATTCTGCGGGTATCACACACAAACACACAGATCTAATAACTAGCTAGGTCTGCATTTGACCCCAGAGCTCTGAGATGAGGCAGTAATAATCACACTCATACAGAAGCTCTAAAGTGCTGTGTTAACAAGGTCAACACGCCTCTCTCCTTTTACTAACAGAAAGTAACTGAAGGGAGGAACTGATGATATGATGAGATACTTTAGTAGAAAGAGAGTGACAAAAAGAAGAAGTGAGATACAGACGACATACACAGTCCTGCCATTAGGTGTTTCGGAGTATAAGATGACTCCACATCTCTGACAGACACAGCACTATTGATCCCATCTGGTTGTGATCACAGTGTCTAAAACCGCCGAACACACACACTCTCTAAGTAACACTGTTAGTCTTAGTGTTACCTGTAAGCTAGCAGAGTCAGCTGAGCTATTAGCATAGCCAGAGAGAGAGGGAGATGAGAGAAAAGGAGAGAGAGAGAGAGAGAGAGAGAGAGAGAGCATCTCTCTATATTGCACACTAATGAGATGATTGAACCCACACTACTACACTGTCTGAGCTAAGGACTACATGCTTTCTTGTAAGTTTTGATTACAATACTGGGTGGGTTGAATATATTTTAAATGACATACATTATTTTTTGTTAACTAGTAGATAGTAGCCTACAGCAAAGTGTGTTTAAATCATTTCTAACTTGTTAACAATTTCTGCTAGTTAGTTTTTGCTACAATGTGGGTTTTAGCTTGATTTAGCCTGCTAACTGAGGAGTGTTGTTTACATACATGTTTCGTTTTAAAACATGTATCTTACAAAGGAATTGTTTAATCTAACTGCTTAACTATTTATCTGTACATGGAACTGTATTTGGTTTTTTGTTACTCTTTTATTTCTAATCTTTACAGGAAAATGCCACAGGCACAATCTTTTGTGTGGAGACATTTCACTGCTGCTAATGTTGAAGGAAAAGCTGTGTATATTTGCAAATACTGTGCCAAATCATATGTGAAGAATGCAACAAAGATGCAGCATCATCTGGCCAAGTGCATAAATTTCCCTCAGCACTCACAACAAGAAACCTCTGACAAAAGTCCCTCTACTTCTATTCGAGGTGAAAATGATTAATCAGACACCATATCGATAGCGACAGCTCATGGTCCTCCTGGAATCAGAAGTTTTTTTGACTCAATGGAGGAACATAGTCAGAGAAATGCTGATGAATGTCTTGCTTGAGCTGTGTATGCAACTGGTTCACCTCTGATGCTCACAGGCAATGTGTATTGGAAGAGATTTCTGAATGTTCTTCGCCCAGCATACACCCCTCCAACCAGACATGCTTTATCTACTCATTTGCTGGATACAGAGTTCAACAGAGTTCAAGTGAAGGTCAAACAAATCATAGAGAAAGCAGACTGTATTGCAATCATCTCTGATGGGTGGTCGAATGTTTGTGGGAAAGGAATAATTAACTACATCATCTCCACCCCTACAGGAACACAGGACACACTAGTCTCTACATTGCAGATAAGATGAAGGCAGTCATCAATGACCTTGGACCACAGAAGGTATTTGCACTGGTGACAGACAATGCCTTGAATCTGCTCCTCAAGGACATCATGGCACTGAAAACAATGGATACACTCTACAAGAGAGCCAAGGAAATGGTTAGGTATGTGAAGGGTCATCAAGTTATAGCAGCAATCTACCTCTCCAAGCTAAGTGAGAACACCTGTTGGGGTGGTGTTGTCATCATGGTTGACAGTCTCCTGGACGGGAAGGAGTCTCTGCAAGAAATGGCCATATCACAGTCTGCCGATATGGACAGCCCCATCAAGAGGATCCTCCTGGGTGATGTATTTTGGGAGAGAGTGGTAAGCAGCCTGAAAATCCTGAAACCTATAGCAGTAGCCATTGCATGAATTGGAGACAATGCCATCCTGTCTGATGTTCAGACTCTGCTTGTAGATGTAACAGAAGAAATCCGTACTGCCCTGCCCACTTCACTGTTGCTCCAAGCAGAGGAAACTGCAGTTCTGAAATACATCAACAAGCGTGAAGACTTCTGCCTGTTGGACCCCAAGTATGCTGGCAAGAGCATCCTGTCTGGTGCAGAGATCAACAAGGCCTATGGTGTCATCACTACCGTATTGCAGTCGTGCCAACATATCTCAACAGCCACCTGGTGGAAGGGACTTTGTGGATCTGAGGCTCTTTCCCCTGTTGCCTCCATCATCCTCCAAATCCCACCATCAGCTGCCTCAAAGTGCAACTGGTCCTTGTTTAGGAACACACACACACACACCAAAACACGCAACAAGCTGACCAAAACAAGGGTTGAAAAATTGGTGGTCATCTGGGCAAATTTGAGGCTTTTTGAGCCTGACAACGAGCCATCCTCAACAAGGTTGCAAAATGACAGTGAAGATGAGGCCTCAGAGTCTGATGTTCGAGGTGGACATTGAGGAGGTTCAGGGAGAAGACATGGAAGCCTGAGAGGAAGACAATATAAAGCTTTAGTTTCTAGACTATCATTTTACATATGTATGTTGGGAGATGCGATGGATCATTGGGGATCATTCAATATTCCCTTTCTTTTGTTGTTCAGTGTGATCAGTCAACTCATTTAATTAAAGTTAAATTCGTAACTAAATTGTTTTATTTTTATTTCTATTGGAAGGATTCAATAATTTGCTTATTATGTCTACTTATGAGGTAAAGTGTTTATGTTTCTGTCTCCATATGATATGGTAAATACAGCGGGTGAAATAAGTATTGAACACGTCATCATTTTTCTCAGTAAATATATTTCCAAAGGTGCTATTGACATGAAAGTTTCACCAGATGTTGGTAACAACCCAAGTAATCCATACATACAAAGAAACCAAAACAAATAAGTTCAGAAATTACGTTATGTGTAATAATGTGAAATGACACAGGGAAAAAGTAAGAAAGGGAGGTTCAAAAAGGCATGGAAAGCCAAGACAACAGCTGAAAACTAACAGTAATTAAAAAGCATTCCAGCCCCCTGTCAGTGCAAATTAATATCAGCTGGTTCAGTACCAACTGATGGCCTACAAATTGGTCTCATTGCCAAGGTGTCACACAAGACACATCTCATGATGGGTAAAAGCAAAGAGCTGTCTCAAGACATTCGCAACCTAATTGTTGCAAAACATATGATGGCATTGGTTATAGGCGCATTTCTACGCTTCTGAATGTTCCAGTGAGCACTGTTGGGGCCATAATACTGAAGTATTATACCTCAACCATTCAGAGTTAATGCCTAACCTTGAGATTTCTGATTAATGATGAATGTCTAATTCTGATGTGAGACTGTGAGAGGTAGCTGCAGACTCATCTAATGACTGGGCTCAGATAACCTGGACACTCACACACACACAGTCTTACTATACTTGTGAGGACTTTTTGGGGACTAACAATTGATTCCTATTCAACATTTTCCCTAAACATTAACATTAACACTAACATTAAGCCCTAAACCTAATTGTGTCCTCATGTCTCTGCTTTTTAGTTGGCTTACTCTTCTTGAGAGGACGTTTGGTACTCACAAGTATAGTAAAACCTGTCCACACATAAACACACATTATTTTACCTACAAGGAAAAGTGGCTGAGACAGGCCTCTCACTGGGCATGACTATTCATACTCTCATCCCAACCCTAGGACAACACTTCTTTTATGAAATTTCCCCCCCGGGGGATCAATAAAGTACCTATCTATCTATCTATCTATCTATCTATCTATCTTGTGTGTGTGTGTGTGTGCGTGTGTGTTTGTTGTGTGTGTGTGTGTGTGTGTGTGTGTGTGTGTGTGTGTGTGTGTGTGTGTGTGTGTGTGTGTGTGTGTGTGTGTGTGTGTGTGTGTGTGTGTGTGTGTGTGTGTGTGTGTGTGTGTGTGTGTGTGTGTGTGTGTGTGTGTGTGTGTGTATATATATATATGCTTTACCGTGACTGGCTGTTGTACTACTGATGATGTGGTAGATATAGATGTTGTACAGTAGTAGTAGTTGTCTGAATCTGACTACATTTTTAAGTTCTTTCTCTCCTCAGAGAGAACCAATGTATTTTTAGGAGTTGCCTCACACACACACACAGAGGGGGGGGGGGGGGAGAGAGAGAGAGAGAGAGAGAGAGAGAATGGAACAGAGTGAAAGGGAGAGGTATGTGTGAGGTAGCTGTACAGAGAGTAAACCAGCTGGCCACAGAAATAGAGAGAAAAGGAAAGATGGACGGACGTGTAAAAGATAGGAGAGAGGAACTCAGATACACACTGAGAAGATATAGAGACAGGTATTCATAAGGAATTCAAGTGGAACCAGATAATTTTCCTTGACAGGGTTCTTGAAATGCTTTTTGAGAAATTGGGAATGTGGATTTTAGGAATCGACAGCTGGACATTTTGAGCAGGAAAAGACCTGGATTACTCAAAGCTGCCTGCTGCTTTATAAGGGGATGTTAGAGACATTAGTCCAGGTCACTTAGAGCAGAATATGGGCACAAACAGTTAAGTCATCACAGTTGCCTTACTGTTCCAGCTAGTGGACCGGATTGTTTACAGCTATAGTAAATCAAATGTGGTTAGAGTTATAGTGAAGTGGATGTGATTGGTTAGGATTACAGTATAGTGAGCTATGTGAAGTAGATTTGATTGGTTCAAATCTATATATTAATGTGGTTAGAGTACCTGGGCATATACAGTATGTAGATGGATTAGGGTGCACAGTTTAGTATGTACTATAGTGGTTGGTGGACAGTGGGGGTAACTAGTGAGTAGGGCCGAGGGAGCAGTGGTGGTAGGAGTACAGTAGTTAGTGATTGACGTCTGGGAGCAGTGTGGGTAGTGTCATGGTTAGGCAGTAGGAGCTGAGGAATGGATTGTTGCCCTGTATTAGTGTCAGACCTGCCAGTTCTCTGCAGCAGGATAGATGGGGTAGTAACCGTCGTCAAGGCAGAGCAGCCCTATTCTATGCATCATGGGCTCTATCAGGGTATGTATGACTCTCAACCATACCTGGGTCAAATATTCATATCAAATACTTTCAAATAATGTCGGTGTGCTTGAACGAGCTAACTTGACAGGGTGGGCAGAGTTTTCATTTTTGGGATGCAAGATAAAACTCAACTATGTCTCTCCCAGTTGTGTTATATTAAAAACCTTACTGTGTTTGTACTGGCAGTATATTTGATCAAAGCACCTTATATCACCATGACTGCTCCCACATAAAAGGCTTGCTGGGTTTAGATTAGAAGCACCCAGTCTCTCTCTCTCTCTCTCTCTCTCTCTCTCTCTCTCTCCCTCTCCCTCTCTCTCTCCTTACAGTATGTCTCTCTCCATCTGTCTTTCACCCTCACTCTCTCTGGCAGTCTCCCTTTCTCTCCTTTTCCTCAAATGTTCTCTCTCTCTCTCTCGCTCTCTCGCTCTCTCTCGCTCTCTCTCTCTCTATCTTGCTCTCGTTCTCTCTCTTGCTCTCTCTGTGTGTAATGACAGTCAGGCTTGGTGTAAAGCTGAGTCAAATAAGCTGACAACTTTGACTGGCTGAATGTGGACCTATTATATGTTTTCAGCTGTGAAATACATTGCATTCGGAAAGTATTCAGACCCCTTGACTTTTTCCACATTTTGTTACTTTACAGACTTATTCTAAAATTGATTAAATAATTGTTTTCCCTCATCAATCTACACACAATACCCCATAATGGCAAAGTGAACACTGGTTTTTAGAAATTCTTGCAATGTATAAAAAATAAAAAACAGAAAAACCTTATTTACATAAGTATTCAGACCCTTTGCTATGAGACTCGAAATTGAGCTCAGGTGCATTCTGTTTCCATTGATCATCCTTAAGATGTTTCTACAACTGGATTGGAGTCCACTTGTGGTAAATTCAATTGATTGGACATCATTTGGAAAGGCACACACCTGTCTATATAAGGTCCCACAGTTGACAGTGCATGTCAGAGCAAAAACCAAGCCATGAGGTCGTAGGAACTGTCCGTAGAGATCCGAGACAGGATTGTGTTGAGGCACAGGTCTGGGCAAGGGTACCAAAAAATGTCTGCAGCATTGAAGGTCCCCAAGAACTCAGTGGCCTCCATTATTCTTAAATGGAAGACGTTTGGAACCACGAAGATACTTCCTAGAGCTGGTCACCCGCACTCCACCAATCAGGCCTTTATGGTAGAGTGGCCAGACGGAAGCACATGACACATGACAGCCCATTTGGAGTTTGCCAAAAGGCACCTAAAGGACTCAGACCATGAGAAACAAGATTCTCTGGTCTGATGAAACCAAGATTGAATCTTTGGCCTGAATGCCAAGCGTCATGTCTGGAAGAAACCTGGCACCATCTCTACGGTGAAGCATGGTGGTGGCAGCATCATGCTGTGGGGCTGTTTTTCAGCAGCAGGGACTGGGAGACTAGTCAGGGAAAGAGGAACGGAGCAAAGTACAGAGATCCTGGATGAAAGCCTACTCCAGAGCGCTTCGTCCCAGCCCTCAGACTGGGACGAAGGTTCACCTTCCAACAGGAGAAAGACCCTAAGCATACAGCCAAGACAATCCACGAGTGGCTTTGGGAGTGGCTCAAGGACAATGTCCTTGAGTGGCCCAGCCAGATCCCGGACTTGAACCTGATCAAACATCTCTGGAGAGACCTGAAAAAAGCTGTGAGGCGACGGCCCCTATCCAATCTGACAGAGCTTGAGATGATCTGCAGAGGAGAATGAGAGAAACTCCCCAAATACAGGTGTGCCAAGCTTGTAGGTTTATACCCAAGAAGACACAAGGCTGTAATTGCTGCCAAAGGTGCTTCAACAAAGTACTGAGTAAAATATCTGAATACTTCTGCAAACTTATGAATACTTATATTTCAGTAGTTTTTTATATACATTTGCAAATTCCCCCCCAAAATTATTTTGTTGTTTATGCTTTTTCATTATGGGGTATTGTGTGTAGATTGATGAGGAAAAACAACAATTTAATTTAATCACTTTTAGAATAAGTATGTTAGGTAACAAAATGTGGAAAAGTCAAGGGGTCTGAATACTTTCCAATTGCACTGTAACTGTAACCTCACAGTGTCCAACCCTCCTCCATCTCTTCCATAACCTCTATCTCACTCTATAAATCTCCTGCATTGTTTATTTTATATTTCTTCTCCTTATTAAAAAAAAATCATCGTCCCCCTCCTCTGTTCTTCCTTTCCTCTCCATCCTCCTATTCTCTCTTTCTGAACTCCTGAACTTACTAACCACACTTTTCAAATTGTTCCAAGTTTTTCTTTTTACAGAAATACCTGGGGTTCACATGCTCTGTCTGTTGTCATAGTAACTGTACCAGACACACAACAAGATATAGACTAAAACTGTACATGCACGTGTTTAAAATAATATAGTTCCTGCTTTTGTTCTTTCCTTTCGTACTTTGGCTTGGTATTGTATTGTATATTTTGTCCTCTGTGTCCCTTCCCTAACCCCTCCCCTCTGACCATCTCTAAATTCATCCTATTATAGCCTAAAATATTCTCATTCTAAAATCAATTTATCTTATTTTAAAGTCAATTCTAAAGACTAAAGGGACAGAGTGTGTTTCTTTTCTGTAAGGATAATCTCTCTCTCCCTCTTTTCTCTCTCTCTCTCTCCTCTGTATGGAAATGGGTCAGTCTTATGTGAGGCCGCTGTGTGTCTAAAACACATTAAAGACAGGAGCATTGTGAGACAAAGATAAAGAGAGAAAATTAAAGGATGATTGTATCATGTTCTCATTACAGTGTGTGTCTTTGAAGGCTGTCTAAAGTAGAGGTTCAGGTTCCCACTTATAGAGGACCATATCCACTCTGCTTATAGGGACCCTACTGAGTGTACTGTCCCCACTTCTTTAAGGACCTACAGTAGTGAGTAGGGGGTATGAGTGTTAACTGGGACCCTACTGAGTGTACTGTCCACACTTCTTAAGGGACCTACAGTAGTGAGTAGGGGATAGGAGTGTTAACTGGAACCCTACTGAGTGTACTGTCCCCACTTCTTAAGGGACCTACAGTAGTGAGTAGGGGGTAGGAGTGTTAACTGGGACCCTACTGAGTGTACTGTCCCCACTTCTTAAGGGACCTACAGTAGTGAGTAGGGGGTAGGAGTGTTAACTGGGACCCTACTGAGTGTACTGTCCCCACTTCTTAAGGGACCTACAGTAGTGAGTAGGGGGTAGGAGTGTTAACTGGGACCCTACTGAGTGTACTGTCCCCACTTCTTAAGGGACCTACAGTAGTGAGTAGGGGTAGGAGTGTTAACTGGGACCCTACTGAGTGTACTGTCCCCACTTCTTAAGGGACCTACAGTAGTGAGTAGGGGTAGGAGTGTTAACTGGGAGTGGGTCGGTGGTGGGGGTGTTCCTCAGGCTGTAGTTACTTTGATATGGCAGAGATAGCAAGGTGAGAGGGTAGTATGCTACAGGTGTGTGTGTGCTGGGTTAGGTCAGGTGTGTGTGTGCTACAGGTGTGTGTGTGCTGGGTTAGGTCAGGTGTGTGTGTGCTGGGTTAGGTCAGGTGTGTGTGTGCTACAGGTGTGTGTGTGTGCTGGGTTAAGTCAGGTGTGTGTGTGCTACAGGTGTGTGTGTGTGCTGGGTTAAGTCAGGTGTGTGTGTGTGCTGGGTTAGGTCAGGTGTGTGTGTGCTACAGGTGTGTGTGTGTGCTGGGTTAAGTCAGGTGTGTGTGTGCTACAGGTGTGTGTGTGTGTGCTGGGTTAGGTCAGGTGTGTGTGTGCTACAGGTGTGTGTGTGTGTGCTGGGTTAAGTCAGGTGTGTGTGTGCTACAGGTGTGTGTGTGTGTGCTGGGTTAGGTCAGGTGTGTGTGTGCTACAGGTGTGTGTGTGTGTGCTGGGTTAAGTCAGGTGTGTGTGTGCTACAGGTGTGTGTGTGTGTGTGTGCTGGGTTAGGTCCGGTGTGTGAGAGAGGTGAGTATGTTAAAGCAGGTGTAGTTTAGCTGGGCTTGTTGTGTGAGCTAGAGGTCAGGAAGGTGATTCAGAAAAACATACATGTGAGGTTGTAGAGAAGTGTGTAAGGGGAGGTGTTTGTTAGGGGTACGTGCATGTGTGTTAATGGAGGTGAAGCAACTTGCGTCCTTCAAACAAGGACAGAACAGCTCTTGCATCCTGCCTAGAGAGAAGCAGTGCTGCATGGCCACACACACACAAACACCCACTCCACAATACTACAGTTCAATTTGAGGAGCTTATTTTAATTTTCTTTTCTTTTTTAGCTATTGGCTTGGCTTTCACAGAAAACTGAATATTAATAATGTATGTACAGTATTTATTATGCTGCCTGTTTTTGTTTAAAGTTGTTTTATTGCCAATTGCCTTGCCAGCCACAGATGCACATGTCTTAAAATTCTCTGCAGTCTAAGCCCTGTCTAAGCCGGGGGGTCTACAAAGCTATATGGAATTGTTTCAAGGATCATTTAGCTATTTGATTTTTAATTTTAAGACCCCTTGATGAAACATTTTATTTGGCCTTACTGCTATTAGCCAATAGAAACATTGAATAACAGATCCAATACATGGAACAACAGATAGTCCCAAAAAAAGCTAAAGGAAGTTTGTTCTGAAGTGTCCGTCCTATATCTGAGAGATATAAGAATATCGTGTTCGTGAGAGATTCACCTTTCCACAGAAAGGTCATATTAGTGGGTAGCCCAAACTGTTCGGACGCTTTTTCCTGAGAATACCGATTTTCAGGATGTCTCATAGTCTGACAAACACCGCTCTAGCTCTGCCACCTTTCACCGCAGATGCGGAACTGCAACATCGGCGGATGCGCTGGATTGAGTCGCATAAAAAAATTGACAGTATGTTTTATTATTATGCTAATTTGATTTCAGCGGGGCAGCGGTAATCGACTCTACCTTAAATCTGAACACAACCACCTTCATAGAAATCACTCTTACTTCAGGCCCTTTAAAGAACCACTTCTTAACTGTTAAACTCTGAGCTGTTGTTTTGGGTCCTGTACTGGGCCTGCTGAGTTTGGGAAATAAAAATAAATGATTAATCAGAAAATAGAAAGTGACATATCATTTGAAAGCTACGTCTTACTCAAATATTAGAGTATAGAGACCACATTTTGTTACGTTACAGCCTTATTCTAAAATTTAATTGTTTCAAACTACACCCACTACCCCAAAAAGACAAAACAAAAACAGTTTTTTAGAAATGATTTGCAAATGTATAATATATATATATATATATATATATATATATATATCACATTTACATAAGTATTCAACCCTTTACTCAGTACTTTGTTGAAGCACCTTTGGCAGAGATTACAGCCTCAAGTCTTCTTGGGTATGAACCTACAAGCTTGGCACACCTGTATTTGGGGAGTTTCTCTCATTCTTCTCTGCAGATACTCTCAAGCTCTGTCAGGTGGAATGGGGAGCGTTGCTGCACGGCTATTTTCTGGTCTCTCAAGAGATGTTCGATTGGGTTCAATCCTGGCTCTGGCTGGCCCACTCAAGAACATTCAGAAACTTGTCCCGAAGCCACTCCTGTATTCTCTTGGCTGTGTGCTTATGGTTGTTGTCCTGTTGGAAGGTAAACCTTTGCCCTAGTCTGAGGTCCTGAGGACTCTGGAGCAGGTTTTCATCAAGGATTTCTCTGTACTTTGCTCCGTTCATCTTTACCTCGATCCTGACTAGTCTCCCAGTCCCTGCCGCTGAAAAACATGGTGCCAGGTTTCCTCCAGACGTGACGCTTGGCATTCAGGCCACAGAGTTCAATCTGGGTTTCATCGGGCTGTCATGTGCTTTTTACTGAGTAGTAAACAGTATGCACTTGAGCTCAATTTCGAGTCGCATAGCAAAGGGTATGAATACTTGTGTAAAAACGGTATTTCTGTTTTTATTTGTATAAATTAGCAAACATTTCTAAAAACCTGTTTTTGCTTTGTCATTATGGGGTTTTGTGTGTAGATTGATGAGGATTAACCCTAACCCTAACCCTAACCCTAACCCTAACCCCTAACCCTACCCCTAACCCTAACCCTAACCCTAACCCTAACCCTAATCCAATTTAGAATAAGGCTGTAACGTAACAAAATGTGGAAAAAGTCAAAGGGTCTGAATACTTTCTGAAGGCACTGTTCAGAGAATGTAATGTAGGTCAAGTCACCAAAAGTGCAAACATTTAGTATGCAGGAAAGCAATGCATTTCCTTCTCCATTGACATTACCTTGTATGCATCCTCCACATGCGCCGTTGGGCTAGCTTATCATTTACAATAGTAAAAGTGAATGGGAAAATAGTATTCTCACCTGTCTGTCTGTCTTATAAAAAAAACTATTACTTCATAACTTGAAATCCCTGAATACTAAGGTAATTTTAAGATGTCAGGCTTGAAACTAAATTCAGCAATTTTGGCACAGTGAGCTACCCAAACCAGACAGCAAGTGGTTTAAATTGGCCAAGAGACGTCATTTCATACTGCCATCTAGTGGACAGACTGGGAATTGGACAGTGGATATATTTACATTCCTGTAAATTAAGGCATGGCACATTGCACAAGCCCTATGCTTTTAAAATTGTGTTTTTAGAGTGCCACCATAGTTAAAAGATCAGACTTTTTTTGTGTGTTTTTATCCTTTAGGAACAACAATTGGTGACATATTTCATTTCAAACCTATACTTTCAAATGTCTTATTTCCCAACATGGGGACAATGCCATGGCATTGTTCATATATATGCCAACAACATTACGTATAAATACAGGTAATCTGAGTTCATTAACCTGTTAAACTCTGATCCCCCCCGAGGGTAATATACTGTTTATTTATTTATTTTATTTCACCTTTATATAACCAGGTAGGTTATATACGAGTTCTCATTTACAACTACGACCTGGCCAAGATAAAGCAAAGCAGTGCGACAAAAATAACTATAACACAGAGTTATACGTGGGATAAACAAATGTACAGTCAATAACACAATAGAAAATATATATACAGTGTGTGCAAATGTAGTAAGATTAGGGAGGTAAGGCTATAAATAGGCCATAGTGACGAAATAATTACAATTTAGCATTAAAACTGGAGTGATAGATGTGCAGATGATGATGTGCAAATAGAGATACTGGCGTGCAAATGAGCCAAAATAACAATATGGGGAAGAGGTAGTTGGGTGGGCTATTTACAGATGGGCTGTATACAGGTGCAGTGATCGGTAAGCTGCTCTGACAGCTGATACTTAAAG
The DNA here is from genome assembly GCA_023634145.1 of Thymallus thymallus. Classification (NCBI taxonomy): domain Eukaryota; kingdom Metazoa; phylum Chordata; class Actinopteri; order Salmoniformes; family Salmonidae; genus Thymallus; species Thymallus thymallus. The sequence continues at coordinate 26,719,066 of CM042413.1, forward strand.
TTAGTGAGGGAGATAGAAGTTTCCATCTTAAATTGTTTTTGCAATTCGTTCCAGTCATTGGCAGCAGAGAACTGGAAGGAATGGCGGCCAAAGGAGGTGTTGGCTTTGGGGATGACCAGTGAAATATACCTGCTGGAGCGTAAGCTACAGGTGGGTGTTGCTATGGTGACCAGTGAGCTGAGATAAGGCGGGGATTTAACCGGCAAAGACTTATAGATGACCCGGAGCCAGTGGGTTTGGCGGTGAATATGTAGTGAGGACCAGCCAACGAGAGCATACAGGTCGCAGTGGTGGGTAGTGTATGGGGCTTTGGTGACAAAACGGATGGCACTGTGATAGACTACATCCAATTTGCTGAGTAAAGTGTTGGAGGCTATTTGTAAATGACATCGCCGAAGTCAAGGATCTGTAGGATAGTCCGTTTTACGAGGGTATGTTTAGCAGCATGAGTGAAGGAGGCTTTGTTGCGAAATAGGAAGCTGATTCTAAATATAATTTTGGATTGGAGATGCTTAATGTGTCTGGAAGGAGAGTTTACCATCTAACCAGACACCTAAGTATTTGTAGGTGTCCACATATTCTAAGTCAGACCCGCCAAGAGTAGTGATGCTAGTCCGGCGGACGGGTGCAGGCAGCTTTCGATTGAAGAGCATGTATTTAGTTTTACTAGCATTTAAGAGCAGTTGGAGGCCAAGAAAGGAGTGTTGTATGGCATTGAAGCTCGTTTGGAGGTTTGTTAACACAGTGTACAAAGAAGGGCCAGATGTATACATAATGGTGTCGTCTGCGTAGAGGTGGATCAGAGAGTCACCAGCAGCAAGAGCGACATCATTGATATATACAGATAATAGAGTCAGCCCGAGAATTGAACCCTGTGGTACCCCATAGAGACTGCCAGAGGTCCGGACAACAGGCCCTCCGATTTGACACACTGAACTCTATCTGAGAAGTAGTTGGTGAACCAGGCAAGGCAGTCATTTGAGAAACCAAGGCTATTGAGTCTGTCGATAAGAATGCAGTGATTGACAGAGTCGAAAGCCTTGGCCAGGTCGATGAAGACGGCTGCACAGTACTGTCTTTTATCGATGGCGGTTATGATATCGTTTAGGACCTTGAGCGTGGCTGAGGTGCACCCATGACCAGCTCAGAAACCAGATTGCATAGGGGAGAAGGTATGGTGGGATTCGAAATGGTCGGTGATCTGTTTTTTAACTTGACTTTCGAAGAATTTAGAAAGGCAGGGCAGGATGGATATAGGTCTGCAACAGTTTGGGTCTAGAGTGTCTCCCCCTTTGAAGAGGGAGATGACCACGGCAGCTTTCCAATCTCTAGGGATCTCAGACGATACGAAAGAGAGGTTCAACAGGCTAGTAATAGGGATTGCAATTGCACCGGATAATTTTAGAAAGAAAGGGTCCAGATTGTCTAGCCCAGCTGTTTGAAAAAGCTAGGCTTTGCTTTGCTAACTGACTGTGTATATTGGTTCCTGACTTCCCTGAAAAGTTGCATATCGCGGGGCCTATTCAATACTAATGCAGTACGCCACAGAATGTTTTTCCGTCTCTCACAGTTGAAGAGTACCTATGATAAAAATGACAGACCTCTATATGCTTTGTAAGTAGGAAAACCTGCAAAATCGGCAGTGTATCAAATACTTGTTCTCCCCACTGTATCTGTTCTTAGTTCTACATTTTTTGAAAGGGGCATGCTTATTTAAGATGGTGAGAAAAGCCCTTTTAAAGAACAACCAGGCATCCTCTACTGACGGGATGAGGTCAATATCCTTCCAGGATACCCGGGCCAGGTCGATTAGAAAGACCCGCTCGCTGAAGTGTTTTAGAGAGCGTTTGACAGTGATGAGGGGTGGTCATTTGACCGCGGACCCATTACAGACGCAGGCAATGAGGCAATGATCGCTGAGATCCTGGTTGAGGGTGCCCATGTTTACAGATTTAGGGTTGTACCTGATAGGTTCCTTGATCATTTGTATGAGATTGAGGGCATCTAGCTTAGATTGTAGGACGGGCGGGGTGTTAAACATATCCCAGTATAGGTCACCTAACAGTACGAACTCTGAAGATAGATGGGGGCAATCAATTCACATATGGTGTCCAGGGCACAGCTGGGGGCTGAGGGGGGTCTGTAACAAGCGGCAACAGTGAGAGACTTATTTCTGGAAAGGTGGATTTTTTTAAGTAGAAGCTCAAACTGTTTGGGCACAGATCTGGATAGTATGACAGAACTCTGCAGGCTATCTCTGCAGTAGATTGCAACTCCGACCCCTTTGGCAGTTCTATCTTGACGGAATATGTTGTAGTTGGGGATGGAAATTTCATACTTTTTGGTGGCCTTCCTAAGACACGATTCAGACACGGCTAGGACATCAGGGTTGGAGGAGTGTGCTAAAGCAGTGAATAAATCAAACTTAGGGCTGAGGCTTCTGATGTTAACATGCATGAAACCAAGGCTTTTACAGTTACAGAAGTCAACAAGTGAGAGCACCTGGTGAATAACTGTAGTACTGGAGGCTATAGGGCCTGTTTTTTTATTTTTATTTAACCAGGCAAGTCAGTTAAGAACAAATTCTTATTTACAATGACAGCCTACCAGGGAACAGTGAGTTAACTGCCTTGTTCAGGGGCAGAATGACAGATTATTTACATTGTCAGCTTGGGGATTCAATCCAGCAACCTTTCGGTTACTGGCCCAACAGCCTAACCACTAGGCTACCTGCCGTTTATCTCTACATCACCAGAGGAACAGAGGAGGAGTAGGATAAGGGTACAGCTAAAGGCTTAAAGAACTGGTTGTCTAATGCGTTGGGTACAGAGAATAAAAGGGGCAGATTTCTAGGCGTGGTAGAAAAGATTCAGGGCATAATGTACATACAAGGATATGGTGGGATGTGAGTACAGTGGGGGGAAACCTAGGCGTTGGGTAACGATGAAAGAGGTTGCATCTCTGGAGGCACTTGTTAAGCCAGGTGAGGTCTCTGTGTGTGTGGGGGGTGGGACAAAGGAGCTATCTGAGGCATGTTGAGCGGGACTGGGGGCTCTACAGTGAAATAGAACAATAAGAACTAACCGAAACAGCAATAGACAAGGCATATTGACATGAGAGAGAGGCATAAAGCAATCACAGGTGTTAATAAAGAGAGCTAAAACAACAACGGGTAATGGCTATGAATTAGCCCAGGAATTAGCTAGTACTCATTGGCTAGGCGGGAGTTGGGCCTAGCTCGAGGCTAGCTCAAGGCTAACTGGTGCATGCTTCGGGACAGCCACTTGGTTGCAGCTAGCTAGCTGCGATGATCCGGTGTAATGGTCCAGTGATTTCAACACAAATCCGGTGATGTGGTAGAGAAAGCAATCCGATATGCGCTGGGTTGGTAGCGGGCTGTGCAGACTGGCCGATATTGTCTGAGGCCAAGGGCAATGGTGAAGCTAGCAGTGGCTAACAATGGCTAGTAGCTAGTTAGCTGGTTAGTTTCTGTCGGAGGTCCAGTTATACAGTCGTATGCAAAAGTTTGGGCACCCCTCTGAGGCTGCATAATAATTTACTCTGTCGTCACAGAAAATGATCACAGTGGCATGCCATTCATTTTCTAATAAAAGCTGAGTACTGGGGTATTGTCCAGACAAAGATTTTTAGTGTAGCAATATTAAGTTGTATGAAATTAAATCAGATGTGAAAAATAGGCTATGCAAAAATGTGGGCACCCTTGTCATTCTGTTGATTTGAATACCTGTAACTACTTAGCACTGATTAATTGGAACACACAATTGGATTGGTTTGGTGAGCTCATTAAGCCTTGAACTTCATAGACAAGTGCATCCAATCATGAGAAAAGGTATTAACGGTGGCCAATTGCACGTTTATGTTCTCTTTGACTCTCCTCTGAAGAGTGGCAACATGGGGGCCTCAAAACAACTCTCAAATGACCTGAAAACAAAGATTGTTCAACATTATGGTTTAGGGGAAGGCTACAAAAGGCTATCGCAGAGATGTAAGTTGTCAGTGTCCACTGTGAGGAACATAGTGAGGAAATGGAAGACCACAGGCACAGTTCTTGTTAAGGCCAGAATTGGCAGGCCAAGTAAAATATCGGAGAGGCAAAGGCGAAGGATGGTGAGAACGGTCAAAAACAGCCCACAGACCACCTCCAAAGACCTACAACATCATCTTGCTGCAGATGGTGTCACTGTGCATCGTTCAACAATTCAGCGCACTTTGGACAAGGAGAAGCTGTACGGGAGAGTGATGTGGAAGAAGCCTTTTCTGCACACACGCCACAAACAGAGTCGCTTGAGGTATGCAAACGCACATTTGGACAAGCCAGCTTCATTTTGGAATAAGGTGCTGTGGACTGATGAAACAAAGATTGAGTTATTTGGTCATAACAAGGGGCGTTATGCATGGCGGCAAAAGAACACAGCGTTCCAAGAAAAACACTTGCTACCCACAGTAAAATTTGGTGGGGGTTCCATCATGCTGTGGGGCTGTGTGGCCAGTGCCGGTACTGGGAATCTTGATAAAATTGAGGGTCGCATGGATTCCACTCAATATCAGCAGATTCTTGGGAATAATGTTGAAGAATCAGTCACAAAGTTGAAGTTACACCGGGGCTGGATATTTCAACAAGACAACGACCCAAAACACTGCTCAAAATCTACCCGGGCATTTATGCAGAGGAACAAGTACAATGTTCTGGAATGGCCATCCCAGTCCCCAGACCTGAATATCATTGAGAGTCTGTGGGATGATTTGAAGCGGGTTGTCCATGCTCGGCAACCATCAAACCTAACTGAACTGGAGATGTTTTGTAAGGAGGAATGGTCCAAAATACCTTCATCCAGAATCCAGACACTCATTAGAGGCTATAGGAAGCGTCTAGAGGCTGTTATTTTAGCAAAAGGAGACTCTACTAAATATTGATGTGATTTTTCTGTTGGGGTGCCCAAATCTATGCACCTGTCTAATTTTGTTTTAATGCATATTGCACATTTTCTGTTAATCCAATAAACCTAATTTCACTACTGAACTATTACTGTGTCCATCAGTTATTTGATAGATCAAAATGAAATTGCTGATCCAAACACCCAATTATTTATAAATGGAAATCATGGAAATTGTCAGGGGTGCCCAAACTTTTGCTTAAAGTTTGATAAATAAGTAAAGAAATAGTAGATCCGTTCCACATTGGGTGAGGCAGGTTGCAGGAAAATATATGAGATTAAGAAATATATACGGAAAAGACGAAAAACTGAAGAAAAAAACTGACTATAAAGACTATTTACACAGAACACAGGAGAGGACATAAAAAAACACGTCCACACTGTTACCCCATCTTGGAAA
>CM042413.1:26729420-26854420 GCA_023634145.1 Thymallus thymallus
ACATACTTACATTGCATTTGCTAGTACCATCCTGTACACTAACACACACACACACAATCTAGGTACTGTACAGCCCCAAGAGAACCCTGAGCTAGGCTTTTAAGTTGATTGTGTCATCAGAGAAGGAGGTTCAGGTGTGTTTGTGTGTGTGTTAGTGTACAGGATGGTACTAGCAAATGCAATGTAAGTATGTGTAATGCAGGCCTTTCATCACCAGTGTCGTCTGTGTGTTCCCTCCTAATGACTGTTTGCAAAGCCATTGGGGTCCTCTCTCTCTACATCACCCTCCACCCCGTTCTCTCTCTACATCACCCTCCACCCCGTTCTCTCTCTACATCACCCTCCACCCCGTTCTCTCTCTACATCACCCTCCACCCTGTTCTCTCTCTACATCACCCTCCACCCCGTTCTCTCTCTACATCACCCTCCACCCCGTTCTCTCCCTACATCACCCTCCACCCCGCTCTCTCTGCTGTCTCTCCTTCTCCCTTCTCTCCCCTATCTATCCCTCTCTCTCCTTCCCTCTGTCTCTCTCTCATTGTCCCTCTCCTCCCATCCCTGTCCCCCTTTCTCTACCATCCCTGGCTCTCTCTCCCCTCTTCTTCATTTTCTCCCTCTGTCTCTTCTCTCAGTGAATTTGTTGCTGGACTCTTACCTGCTGTCTTACCTCCTATCTTACCTGCTGTCTTACCTGCTGTCTTACCTACTGTCTTACCTGCTGTCTTACCTGCTGTCTTACCTACTGTCTTACCTGCTGTCTTACCTGCTGTCTCTCTCCTCTCTGCTCTCCAGTGATTACGTCATAGAGGAGAAGAATGCTATGCTGCAGAAGAAAGAAAACGAAGGCTTCGGCTTTGTCCTGCGGGGAGCCAAAGGTAGGAAACACACACACACACACAGGTGAATACCTTTGTTAATGAAGTGTTTTAGTGCTTGGCCATACGACTGGAAAAGACAACTTCTCTCTATATACCTCCAGGACCAACCTGGTGCGTCAAACACTTATTTTCACAAAGCTCGACTTTATAACTTATTACTAAAGCAGGCTGTCTTGATCACTGTCACTGCTGTCTCCAAGGCCCTGCTAGCTACTTTCTTCATGTCATATGCTGTCTGAGTGTGTGTCATTACAGGTTTGTGAGCCACTCTGCAGGTGTCCTGAGTGTATGAGATGTGAGGAGTTCATTGAGTCACACAGTATTACTTATTTACCTACAACACGACTGGCTTTGGTCAACACCACATTGTCTCTTTCTGTGTGTGTGTGTGTGTCTAGCCCTTGTGTTGGCATCATCCTAGAATGAACTGTCAGTTGACTCCCCCATCTGTTCCTCACACATTGTGTTCAGGGAGACAGAAATGACTCTCTTTCTCTCCAATCGCTTTATTTTTCCTCCATTCTTTTTTCTCGTTCATTGACTTTCTTTCTCTTGTCTTTCTTTAATTATTTCTTTCACCCCTTCCCTCTCTCTTCACACACACACACACACACACACTACTGCACACACCAGCTCCCCACGCTGGTTACTATAGCAACCCCTCGGGGGCACCTAACCCAGGAGTCTAAGTGTGTTTCCTCCATCTCTATATTTCTATTTTCGTCATTTAGCGAACACTCTGATCCAGAGTGACTTACAGGAGCACGTAAAGTTAAAGGTTACATCGACTGATCCTAATCGGCTCAGGGTTTCGAACCAGCAACCTTTCAGTTACTGTCCGAACGCTCTTAACCGCTAGGCTACCTGCCTCTTTCTCCCCTGCTCTCTGTCTCTCAGTCTCTTTCTTATTCCAGTTTTTTTTTTCTCGCTCTCTTCCACACCTCCACACTCTCTATAAAGATTAAAGCTCTGAAGGCTAGAGAGAGAAGGAGAGACTAGTCTGTTGACAAGGAGTCTCTCGTAGAGCCAATAGAGGGAGAGACTAGTCTGTTGACAAGGAGTCTCTCGTAGATCCAATAGAGGGAGAGCCTAGTCTGTTGACAAGGAGTCTCTCGTAGAGCCAATAGAGGGAGAGCCTAGTCTGTTGAAAAGGAGTCTGTCATAGAGCCAATAGAGGGAGAGACTAGTCTGTTGACAAGGAGTCTCTCGTAGAGCCAATAGAGGGAGAGACTAGTCTGTTGACAAGGAGTCTCTCGTAGAGCCAATAGAAGGAGTGACTAGTCTGTTGACAAGGAGTCTCTCGTAGAGCCAATAGAGGGAGAGCCTAGTCTGTTGACAAGGAGTCTCTCGTAGAGCCAATAGAGGGAGAGACTAGTCTGTTGACAAGGAGTCTCTCGTAGAGCCAATAGAGGGAGAGACTAGTTTGTTGACAAGGAGTCTCTCGTAGAGCCAATAGAGGGAGAGACTAGTTTGTTGACAAGGAGTCTCTCGTAGAGCCAATAGAAGGAGAGACTAGTTTGTTGACAAGGAGTCTCTCGTAGAGCCAATAGAGGGAGAGACTAGTTTGTTGACAGGGAGTCTCTCGTAGAGCCAATAGAAGGAGTGACTAGTTTGTTGATAAGGAGTCTCTCGTAGAGCCAATAGAGGGAGAGACTAGTCTGTTGACAAGGAGTCTCTCGTAGAGCCAATAGAGGGAGAGACTAGTCTGTTGACAGGGAGTCTCTCATAGCTTTCTTTCAATTTCTGTACTTTTTTCTACTCCTTTTCCAATTTCCACCAACTTTCCCCCACTCAATATCCCTCCCTCTCTCCATGACTCTCTCTCCTCTCTTCTTCTTGTCTTCTTCTCTCTCTCTCCCTCCTTCTTCCCAAGTGCCTCAGATAAAACAGAATGGATTATCTTTCATAGTGGGGTCATGTCCCACATGTATGCATGCGCACGCACGCACGCACGCACGCACGTACGCACACACACACACACACACACACACACACACACACACACGCAGGTGCCTCTAGGATCTTTCCTTTGTAAGTGGTATAGTTGGACTCAGTTGGATTAAAGGGTGTGTGTGTGTGTGTGTGTGTGTGTGTGTGTGTGTGTGTGTGTGTGTGTGTGTGTGTATGTGTGTGTGTGTGTGTGTGTGTGTGTGGGTGTGTGTGTGTGTGTGTGCCTGATCTTATTTTCTGTGTTAGAGTGAGTCAAGTAATACGATTGAGTGAAAGCGTCTCTCCCTGTCACACAACCTCACCGTTCCTAATACACTATAAAGTCCATCTCACTCTATTATAAACACACAAACACACACATATTAACTTACAGGCTGCTGTGTATCTACATCTATGTGTACCTCTATGAGCTTATGTTGTGTGCTCTTTTCCATGGCAGATGTGCGTGGGTGATACTTTAGATGTATCTCTCACGATTCAGTGTACCTTGCGGAAGATTCCAAGATGAATACTGTATGTGTATTTCTTGTGTTGAAACATCTGTCCATGTTTGGATATAAATCAAGTCATTCTCTCTGTGTGTTCCCAGCTGAGACTCCTATTGAGGAGTTCACCCCAACACCAGCGTTCCCTGCCCTCCAGTACCTGGAGTCTGTTGACGTGGAGGGAGTGGCCTGGAGGGCAGGGCTTAGGACAGGAGACTTCCTCATAGAGGTATCCACACCCCCTCTCCTCTTCTTCTATCTCCTCTCCAACCCCATGGCCTAGCCCCACTGCCTCTCAGCTCTCTGTCTGACCTCCAGCCGTGTGTGTGTGCGCGTGCGTGGCATTTGTGCGTGTGCGTGTTCCAGGTGCACGGAGTGAACGTGGTGAAGGTGGGCCATAAGCAGGTGGTGTCTCTGATCAGACAGGGGGGCAACAGCCTGCTGATGAAGGTGGTCTCTGTCACACGCAAACCTGAGTCTGAGGAGGTGGTCCGCAAGAAAGGTGAGCAGCAAGTCCCTCATCAAGATACTATGAGTCATATATTGAGTATCTACACTCCTGTGATTGTATCATGTATATCTGGGCCCGTATCCACAAAGCGTCTCGGAGTAGGAGTGGTGATCCAGGATCAGTTTAGCCTTTTAGATCATAATGAATATGATTATATGGACAGATCCTAGATCAGCACTCCTACTCTGAGATGCTTTGTGTTGATACTCACCCAGGTGTGCTGGAGTGGACAGGGTGAAAAATGGGACTTCCACTACTGCCTGTCCCTCATTGCAGATGTAATCTCCTCCTCCTCCTGTCCAGTGTCACATTATTAGCTGGTCCATGGATTAGGTTCTTCAATACCAGGTTTTGTATTAGTATGTTGTCATGGATATGGCAGTTGGCACTAGATGACCTGATATATTTGAGAAGGATCTCTATGTTCCTGTCAGTTGGCACTAGATGACCTGATACATTTGAGAAGGATCTGTATGTTCCTGTTATCAAGGTGATTTCACAACGTTGCCACACTGTAAATTCATGTGGTTTCCATGTCAACGGCATCTCATCATCCCTGTGCTAAACAGCTCCCACACTCTCCTGCTACTAAGACCACGGGAAAGTGTGTGTGTGTGTGTGTGTGTGTGTGTGTGTGTGTGTGTGTGTGTGTGTGTGTGTGTGTGTGTGTGTGTGTGTGTGTGTGTGTGTGTGTGTGTGTGTGTGTGTGTGTGTGTGTGTGTGTGTGTGTGTGTTTTATGAGAAATATTACTGTGATGAAAATTGTCTGTATAATCAAAGTATTCAGACCCCTTGACTTTTTCCACATTTTGTTACGTTACAGCCTTATTCTAAAATGGATTTTGAAAATAAATGTCCTCATTAATCTACACACAATACCCCATAATAGCAAAAACATGTTTTTGCAAAAGAAATTGAAATATCAAATGTAAAAAAGTATTCAGACCCTTTACTCAGTACTTTGTTGAAGCACCTTTAGCAGTGATTACAGCCTCAAGTCTTCTTTGGTATGACACTACAAGCTTGACACACCTGTATTTGGAGAGTTTCTCTTATTCTTCTCTGCAGATCGGCTCTGTCAGGTTGGATGGGGAGAGTCGCTGAACAGCTTCTTTCAGGTCTCTTCAGAGATGTTCGATCTGGCTCTAGCTGGACCACTCAATGACATTCAGATCAGTTTTTTCATCACGCTGAAAAAACATCCCCACAGCATGATTCTGCACCATCTTGCTTCACCGTAGGGATAGTGCCAGGTCCTCCAGACGGGACGCTTGGCATTCAGGCCAAAAAGTTAAATTTTGGTTTCATCAGACCAGATAATCTTGTTTCTCATAGTCTGAGAGTCTGTAGGTGCCTTTTGGCAAACTCCAAAAGGGCTGTTATGTACCTTTTACTGAGGAGTAGCTTCCATCTGGCCACTCTACCATAAAGGCCTGATTAGTGGAGTGCTGCAGAGATGTTTGTCCTTCTGGAAGGTTCTCCCATCTCCACAGAGGAGCTCTGTCAGAGTGGCCATCAGGTTCTTGGTCATCTCCCTGACCAAGGCCCTTCTCCCCAGCTCTAGGAAGAGTCTTGGTGGTTCCAAACTTCTTCTATTTAAGAATGATGGAGGCCACTGTGTTTTTGGTGACCTTCAATTCTGCAGAAATGTTTTGGTAGCCTTACCCAGATCTGTGCCTTGACACAATCCTGTCTCGGAGCTCTACAGACAATTCCTTCGACCTCATGGCTTGGTTTTTGCTCTGACATGCACTGTCAACTGTGGGACCTTATATAGACAGGTGTGTGCCTTTCCAAATCATGTCCAATCAAATGTATTTACCACAGGTGGACTACAATCAAGTTGTAGAAACATCTCAAAGATGATCAATGGAAACAGGATGCACCTGAGATCAATTTCGAGTCTCCTATCAAAGGGTCTGAATACTTATGTAAATAAGTTTGTGTAGTTAAGGGGTCTGAATACTTTCCGAATCAACTGTAGAGCCATGGTTACATGGAACACCATTCCATCTCAAATGACCCAAGCAAACATCAAAATCAGCTTTAAAAAACAATGAAACAACTCCTCACAGCACAATGCCTCTCCCTTTGCTGACCTAAATAACCTGTATGTTTATGTAAAGTAACATGTTTTTGCTAAGTGGTTTGTCAGCACAGTACCGTTTGTATTTCTATATTTATAAAACATGTTCTGTCCTTGAGCTGTCCTTGTTTATTATTGTTATGTATTATGTCATGTTTTATGTTTCGTGTGGATCCCAGGAGAGTATCTGCTGCTTTTGCAACAGCTAATGGTGATCCAAATAAAATCCTGAATTCTAAACCACCCCATGAAGTTTTACGGAGCTTGCTTTGCTCTGCCTGGCTGTTCTGTGATGTTCTATGCTGTTTTTAATTCTGTAAAAGGCAGCATTGCTGCTCCAAGGCAACTTTTTTTTCTGTTCCTAACTCTGCAGACACACTCTCACACACTCTCACAATTACCCTCCTCTCTCACTCTCTCTCTCTCTCGTTCTCTCTCTCTTTCTTTCTCTCTCTCTCTCTCTTTCCCACACACACACCTCATAGCTCACACACATCCTCTGCACCAAGTCAAGGCATACGACCACCGTGGTAACCATAGCAACCATGCTGCGCGTTTGAATTGAGCATTGCAATACACTCTCTCTAGTGCTCTCTCCATCTCTCTCTTTCTGCCTCTCTCTCTCTCCGTAGTTTACATGAATATGCTGAACAGTGATGAAGTGATAGCGTATGGACTTGATTAGATCAGATCTATAGCTGCTCAGTGTAGCTGCGTAGCCAGGATGTGGTGGTATCCAGATGTTCTGCTGATCAGTTTTTTCTCTCTCCACAGTGGTGCATTGAGACGGGACTGGCTGGTCGATAATATATTGAATGAGGTGCTGTATTGTATTGTACAGAGACTGGGAGGTATGCTGCTGTATTTTAACATGCACAGATGATGTGGTGAGCTGCAGCATGGATTTCATAGGCTGTGATGGTGTGATTCTGTGCTGGTGTATTTTTGCTGTGATAAAGTGTAACTGCCCAGGTCATGGGAGGTATTGTACTGTAGTAATTGATGCTGTGATGGTATGAACTATCTATTTTGAGGGATTGTATTGTCATGTTAACAGTGAGCTTTTTTGTTATTTGGATGTGGACTGGATAATATAATAATAATATGTAGGTGTTTGGTAGTGGTTGTGGAGTAGCGCAGCACTAACAGTGAGCTGATCTGTAATAGTTAGTGGACTATACGAGGGTCTTCAGGGTTTTTGGATGCTAGCGGAGATAAGTGTATGTGGACTGGTGTGAGTGGTGTGGTAGTGTATCAAGGCATTTCCGAGCTGTGGGATTTACAGTTATTTCTTTCTCGTCCTGTGCCAATGCCGCATGGCACAATGTACTCCCCACCGCAGTGTTGAGTGGGGTAGCGAGCGTTAGTGTGTGTGTGTGACGGAGTGTTGAGTGGGGTGGTGAGCGTGAGTGTGTGTGTGACGGAGTGTTGAGTGGGGTGGTGAGCGTGAGTGTGTGTGTGACGGAGTGTTGAGTGGGGTAGTGAGCGTGAGTGTGTGTGTGACGGAGTGTTGAGTGGGGTGTTGAGCGTGAGTGTGTGTGTGACGGAGTGTTGAGTGGGGTGGTGAGCGTGAGTGTGTGTGTGACGGAGTGTTGAGTGGGGTGTTGAGCGTGAGTGTGTGTGTGACGGAGGGAGAGAGAGAGGGATGATTAAAAAGAGTGCGTCTACCCGCCTGAACAAGTCGTCCAGCTTTCCCCAAGTTGACCACGGGAAGGCTGTGAAGACAGGATGGAGCCTCCGGCTGGGCCACGCTCGCAGGGCGCTGAGTAACAGGGTGAAAGGGCCTTCCTCCTCACCCTCAACATCATCATCCTCACCCTGCGCTTTCTCCACAGCTCCCCCGCCACCCAAGAGAGCCCCCAGCACCACTTTGACACTGCGCTCCAAGTCCATGACCGCTGAACTGGAGGAACTGGGTTAGTGTGAGAACACACAGACGCAAACATTCACACACTTATACACAAGCAAACACTCACACATATCTCTCCACTCTCTCTCTCACTTTCTCTCTTTCTGTCTCTCTCTCCCCTATTCACTTAACCTTTCTGATTAAAATATGCTTCCTGCCTTCATACAACTTAGAACATCTCTTTAGCTCTGACAGCATGAACTTTTCTTTCTCTTTACCTGTTGACATTTCCTTTCTCTTTGACGCATTCACTTACTCTCTCTCTCTCTCTCTCACACACACACACACACACACACACACACACACACACACACACACACACACACACACACCCTGACTCACATCGTTTTCTGTCCTCGTTGACATTATCTCTCTTTCACCAAGCTTCTGTCCGGAGGAGGAGAGGAGGTGAGTCTGAGTGGAGCCCTGTTGAGGCATCATCATGGCCTCTCTCTCTGAGCATGACAGACACACTGTTCATTATAGATGAAGCACTGGCACAGCATGGGCACTGAGCTCTGAGTTAGTCAGTCAGTCAGGACCTGATCCTCAATCTGGATGCTCCCAAAGATATGAGACTCAGACGCTATACACCGTGCCTCCGATCCAACATAGTGAAGGTTTCTTTAATTGTATGAAATGCATGGTGTAATTGTCAACTGTAAATGTATTTGAACACATGTAGGCCTGCATGGTTGTGTTGATATTGTGTGTAGATGTTGTGATATTTTCTAGTTTCTAGATGTTTGATAGGGACGAGGAGCTGTGCATTGCGTGTAAACACACACAATATTGTCATGTAAAAAGGATTTTGGTCCAAACATGCTGTGTGGCTGTATTCAGACTGTGTGTTGCCTGTGTGATCCCTGTACAGAAAGGCTAGATGAGATGCTAGCGTCCCAGGAGCCTGTGATGTTACGTTCCCAGCCCACAGAGGCCGACTACAGAGCTGCTACTGTCAAACAGAGACCTATCGGCAGGAGAATCACACAATCAGAGATCAGTGTGAGTATATTCACACACACATGCGCAGAAACAAATAGATGCACACTCTCTCTCCCACCCACGCACTAACACAAACATACACATCTGAACACACATTCTCACATACACATACACACACATTCACATACACTGGCCAACCCAAGTGACACAGAGACCTTATTAGCCGCAGAATAATATCATCATATACACCCTCCCACACACTCACATAGAGTACATTCTGTTTTGTATCAAATGTGTCCTGTGTGTGTGTGTGTGTGTGTGTGTGTGTGTGCGTGCGTGCGTGCGTGCGTGCGTGCGTGTGTTGCAGTCGTTGTTTGAGAGGCAGGGCATGTCATTACATGGTGGGCTCCACCCAGGGATGGAGAGGGCTCATATGCAGTTGCCAAGAGGGATGTCCAGGACCAAGTCATTCGGTAACACCTTTCACCTTAAGTACAGTACTCAGTCAATAACTTGACAACTGTAGTGCAGCATCTTTGTACTGCTTTAGGATTTCTATCTCTCTCTGACCTTTTCCCCCTGACTTCTCCAGGTGCGACTGAGGAGGACCGTCTGTCGGTGTTGGCTGGAGAACACCGTTTCCCCCGGAGCACTTCCATGACGGACAGCCTCCGAGACCACTCGCACTCCCATTCTATCCCGCCCCCTCCCCAGACCGCACCCCCTCCTCCCCCCTCCCTCTACTACCTGGACACTGGCCCTCCTCCTGCCTTCTGCCCCCCTCCTCCCCCTGCCAGGGGTCATGGTCAGGGTCATGACCCTGGAGGTCGTTCCAGCTTCAAGCCCTCCTCCCTCGACCTGGACCGCCCCTACGACCCATCGCCTCGTCAGTCCTCCCACGCTGAACGGCAGAAGAAAGCAAGGTCAATGATTATTCTACAAGACTCCTCCCACTTACCTGTGGAGCCCACCGACATCCCCCGCCCCTCCGCCTCCGCTACACCACCAGAGCGAATCAAACGGAAAGGCCGGGTGATTGACAACCCGTACGCCAATGTGGGCCAGTTTAGTATTGGATTGTACACACCCACCAAGCCCCAGCGCAGGAAGAGCCCTCTGGTGAAACAGCTACAAGTAGGTTATTCTATTTATTCAGATTATTGTTACTATAGCAAGTGAACAAAGTTTATTCTGAAGTTGAAGTTTCTAATTTCTTATCCTCTCTACCTCTCCAGGTGGAGGACGCACAGGAAAGAGCCAGCATCGCCTTGGCCGCTGCCCACTCCCGAGAGACCTCCCCCTCTGGTCGACATACACACACCCACGGCCACACACACACCAGCCGGGCCGACTACTACCAGCAGCAGCTGATGGTGGAGCGCGAGCGCATGCGTCTCCAGGGAGAGGCCTTGCTGCAGGGGAAAGGGCCGTTTGCTGCCGCTATCGCTGGCGCTGTGAAGGACCGAGAGCGCCGTCTAGAGGAGCGGAGGAAATCCACAGTATTCCTGTCGGTGGGTACCATGGAGGGGGGGTCGGGGTCCGCCCCTGAGCCCCCCTCCTACACCACATCTCGCTCCATTGATGAACGCCTGCTCAGCAGAGAACTCGGTCAGCTGCCACCCCCCGCTCTGGCCCTGCGCCCCTCACCTGGTGGCACTACCTTCATCCACCCACTCACTGGGAAGCCCCTGGACCCTAACTCGCCTCTTGCTCTTGCGCTGGCCGCAAGGGAGCGGGCACTTACCTCCCAGAGCCAGTCCCCCGCCAGCAGCCCTGAGCCCAGGACTAAACAGGACAGGGCTGGTGTTGGAGGTCAGGGGGGTTCGCTCTTCATCGACAACCAGACCAAAGAGCCTCAGCATGGGGACGGGAGGCCAGGGTCGCCCCAGGCTGGTAAATCCCAATGGGGAGTGTCATCAGCCGCCTTGCTTCGTCAGGAGATGGAGGGAAGAGGGGAGGAGAGGAAGGAGGAGAGGAAAATGGAGGATAAGAAGAGTATGTTGATCAGTATCATGGACACATCACAGCAGAAGACGGCTGGACTAATCATGGTCCATGCTACTAGTAACGGCCAGGCGGTGGGGCTGGGACCACTGCTGGAGCAAACCCCCACCTCCCCAGCCACCGAGCCCAGTAAACCCTCCCTCAGTCGGGCTCCGTCGCCCAGCCCCTCTGGCTCTCAGCCCCAGACCAAGACCCAGGCCCAGGGCCCTTCCAGCCCAGCCCAGGCTCCCCTGGCCCAGGGCAGTTCAGAGGAAGACGTGGAGCCCTATACAGTGAGCCTACCTCCAGCCATGCTGTCCTCCAGTGATGAAGAGACCAGAGAGGAGCTGAAGAAGATCGGGGTGCTCCCACCTCCAGATGAGTTCGCCAATGGGTTGCTGGCCAATTCACAAGCCCAGGCCCAAGCCCAAGCCCAGGGGACCCCTGTACCCCAGTCTAAATCCACCACCTCCCCCACAACCCCTACCACCCCTACTCCCCTCACCCCTTCCACCACCACCCCAACCCCCAGCCTGACCCCCACCCAACCCCAGGGCCCTCCCCTCCAGCCTACCCCCGGAGGAGCAGTCGTCTCAGGGAAAACCTCGTACCCGGACCAGCCCCATCCTCCAGCCCTGCTGGCTGAGTCGGGTTCAGCAGCAGACTCTGGTGTGGAGGAGGCAGACACACGCAGCTCCAGTGAGAGAGAGCGAGACCACCACTTGGAGACCACTAGCACTGTGTCCACCGTCTCCAGCATGTCCACTCTGTCTTCGGAGAGTGGCGAGCCCGCCGACACACACACCTCCTACGCCGACGGTCAGACCTTTGTGCTCGACAAGCCGCCAGTGCCTCCCAAGCCCCGGCTCAAGTCCCACATTGGAGGTAGTAAAGGCCCGGTCACCTTCAGGGACCCACTGCTGAAGCAGAGCTCTGACAGCGAGCTGTTATCCCAGCAGCAGGCGGCTGCTCTAGCTGCAGCAGCGGCCGGAGGGGCAGGGCTAGGGTCTGGAGGCCTGGGGTCTGGAGGCCTGGGGCATGGAGGCCTGGGGTCTGGAGGCCTGGGGTCTGGAGGCCTGGGGCATGGAGGCCTGGGGTCAGGCTCTATATCTGGCCTGGTGGGAGGCCCCGGGCGGCCCCGCTACCTCTTCCAGAGAAGGTCCAAGCTGTGGGGTGACCAGATGGAGGCGCGAGGACCCGGGGTGGGGTTAGGGATGGGGAGTCTGGGGAATCTAGGGGGGTTGGGGCTGGGGGGTGAGGAGGGGGGGAAACCATCGGTGATGGGGGAACTGAGTTCCAGATTGCAGCAGCTGAATAAGGATACCAGGTCACTGGGGGAGGAGGAGCCACTGGGGGCATCGCTGGACCCTGGGAAGAAGTCCCCTGTGACAGGTGCCAGGTAAGGCAGGACAGAGGGAGGCTAACTGAACATGGCCAAACCAACCTTAGGCCCTATTCAAGTACTTTAAGATGCATAATTCTTTCCTCCCTTCCTTGAAGGAATCAACAATCAAGAAGGAATCCAACAAGGTTCCATTAGGCTACACAGCTTTTACAAATGTTCAAATAGTTCCACATTCAGTAAAAAACAAAGGATAAAAAAAATCTGTAAATATTGAATTATAATGATCACTGCTGGGTGTCTTGTGCATGGTTTGCTCTCTCTTATGACAAAGTATGCCACTGCCGCCATGTCCCCTGCACAGCCGACCGCAGTGGTAAGTAAGAGGGACTGAGGATAGAAGACATGCCTAGCCAATGGTACGATGCTAGAGTTAGTTTTCCTTAGCAATGCTAGGTCAAACAGGCCCTTTTATTATTGATCCCCATCTGGTATAAGCGTAGCAATATCAAGGTGGGGTAATAGGGTTAGAGTTGAGGTTACTCTTAGGCATGTTGGTGTGGAACCTTCATCAGAATGGAGCTTCCATCCATGATACCTGTATGACACTCCATTTTAAAAACAGAAGGGCTTTGGAGGAAAATTTGTGGGGTTTCTTTTTTTTCAATGTTCTACTGAAAGTCCTTTGTATTTCTACAGATGTGACAAGGACACGGAAGAAAGTAAACCTTAAGTTTATAGCCTCTAGGGTAAACCCAAACTCATTTTATATTTGTTTCCTAACCAGCCTAACAACTAACCCCATGGGAATGGAATAACCCTACTTATATTTTCAGGTTTTTTTAATTTGTATTTTTCAAACCGCCAAGTCAGTTGTTTCCTTGTTTGCATGATCCACTTCCTGACCTCTCGACCCAAAAAAATTAGACATCAGGCTCATTGTACAGTAACTAGTTAATCACTTCCTGTGGAGGGTCATACACCATGACTATGTGTAATTCCAAATATAACCTATGTACTGTATACATTAAGTACTGTATCTCTCTGAGACTCAACCATTATAATGTAAAATGTATATATTTTCAGTAACTGATTGATGATTTAAAGATTATTTTGTGTAGCTCTTTAAAGATGTACAATGTACAGTACATTTTCTCTCATTAAGACTGCTAGGTCTAGACTGAGTAAACCTCAGATAATCTCAAATAATTTTATGATATAATTCTGTACAGTACAGAGATTATAGACCACCTGGAACATGCTGAGTTCTACACTCTGTTCTCAGTTTCCATGGTGACAGCATTGGCCTGCCATCCACAGTCGCCTTTGTTGTATCTAGTCAGTAAATCAGCTCTAAATCTAATAACAGTCAATAAAACACTGTGTGTGTGCATGCATGTATGTGTGCTGGGTTGGTTGGTCGGTCAGTCGGTGCAAACAAGGTAACACAGGGCCTGGAGGCATGCACTTCCTGAAAGCTTCTTCTCATCTCACACTCCTCTGACATTTAGGCACTGACCTATCTCACACTCCCTTCACACACACCTCCCTCTCTCCTATGTGCAGTGTTCAGCTGGAGCGGGTAGAAGTTGCCTCTAACCACTGATACTGGATCAAATAGTTTTTGAACACCAAATGGTTTAAGTTACGGATTGGGGGTATGGTAATCTGATCCTAGATCTGTGGTTATGGTTAACATCTATCTCAAGCTCTCTACTTAGATTGCTACCATCTTTCTTCTTTTTGCCAGCAACCACATTCACACTCTCCTTACACTATGGTCTTTTGACTGCTTAAAAAGTCTGTCAGATGTCTTATACCAAATAATTAATGGATACTGCAGACTACTCCTGATGCATATACAATAGCAGGATCTACACATACTGTATATAAAATAATCTATACAATAGAACTACATCAATGTTGGTAATGGACTACACAACCTTTAGCCTGACTTTGTAGGTATAAAAACATCTGAAATGTGTCTGGAGTGTTACTATCCTTTTAACATTCAGAGAGCTTGGGCTACATTAATGATCCCTCCCACCCCCTCAATCATCTTCAAGCACATCAGCAGAGATACAGTGGGGTGAACTGTCGCCTACTGTAGAAATATTAATGCACATTTTCTTGCATTTACATTAATGTGCTTTAGTAGTTTTTATTAGTTATGACTTCCTTGTTTTACTAGCCTATTATATCTTATGTTGATCATATAATGAATAGTACATTGTTTGATGTAGGTAGGGGATAGTGGCTATAGAGTATAAAATAGTTTAGATGTAGTTAGTTAGTGTGAGGCTCAGTTGACCAGCCTTACGAGTAGCAATAGTCTTCTTTCAGGAATCTTCGGATTCGTCTGAATAGTCTAAAATGGATTCCTCTCCTCACCTCCTCCCCTTAATCTGCACTGAACTGATCTGAACAGGTGAAAGCAACATGGGGGATGCCTACTTGGAATTAACTTTCACCTGTCCAGTTCTTTCATATGATGAGGTGACTATTAAGTAAATAAGGGAAGAGGAAAGCGATAAGAAAATAAGTGATTTTAGGACTATTGAGATGGAACCCTGATGCCTGTGTTTGTCTACTGAGCAGGAGGACCAGTTATGACTACCAGTACCACCCTGACCTGGTTGTGGATAGGATCAGTAATGGCGGCCTGCGAGCTCGCCTCAACTCTCTGTCCATGAAGCTCAGCAATGTTCTCAGATGAGGTGCTGAGGGACACTACTATTATATTATATTACTAGCATTTTATAGAGTAGTTATGGTTAGTCATATAGCGTAGCAAAGCAAATGTGTTGTATATTTCACCATGTGTTTAAAGTAAGTATCACATACCGTCAACTCAACCAATCCCAGAGCTGGACTCTGAGATCACCTATATTCCCTCATAGCGTGGTCAAGTGTCAAGTGACAGAGTGTTCTGATTGGCCCACTCCTCCCATTCAGTTAATTTCACTCATCTTGATCTTATCCAATCAAAATCAACCCCTCTGCTTCGTCCCACCATCAACGTCATCCAATACTTATTTTTCAGTTTAAATTAAGGAAAAGCTGAAATGATGCACTCCTTTATTCTCTCTCTCTTCCCCCCTCTCATTCTTTACACAGTTGCAGAACTCACTCGTATGATTTCTGTGGTGTGATCACTCCATACATTTAACACCATCCCCTGTCTGTCCCATTTAAATGTGTCCATACCACCACAAATGCTATATGTCTCATTCATTCATGTCCACTCATGCTATGTTGTCATAGCTTTAGCTGGTTCAGGAAGTCATGGTTGTCATTGGTTTGAGTTGTGGTCTTGGTCTTCTGTTCTTCTCTAATCTTGATTTATGTTACATATGTTTCTGTTTGATATCAGTGATTGTGTTGGGGATGGCATTAGTCCACTGACTAGTCACTTATCACACACTATACTATACACTTTGCTCTACTATACTGTACAACACTATGAGTCTCCATAACCCGAGTTTAAACCCACAAACACACAGAGTCAGGAGATTATTGTCTCCATAACCCGAGTTTAAACCCACAAACACACAGAGTCAGGAGATTCTTGTCTCCATAACCTGAGTTTAAACACACAGTCAGGAGATTCTTGTCTCCATAACCTGAGTTTAAACCCACAAACACACAGTCAGGAGATTCTTGTCTCCACAACCTGAGTTTAAACCCACAAACACACAGTCAGGAGATTCTTGCCATTCATCCTGTTTCTTGTTGTTTTACTTTGTTGTCATCCCTGTTGGTTTGTATTCTTTATTATTTTGTTCAGTGTTTGAGATGTGAATAGTGTTCTCATTTCTCTCTCATGTGGCCTGCTGGACTCATCAGGTTCTGATTTACTCACCTCTGCTGTCGTTGTCAAGTCAAACACACACACACACACACACACACACACACACATACCCCATACATGAACACACACTAACACACGCACCATACACACACACACACACACACTAACACACACTAACAAACACACACACCATACATGCATGCACACACACACAAACACACACACATTGGCTTGACATGGCCAGCGGAGTTGTCTAAAGCATCCAGGTGTGACTAGCAGGCTACGTCTCATGGACTGATGCTAACATTCTCTCCCATTGCTCTCTCTCTGCTCACCTTGCATGCTCCGCCCCGCTGCTCTGATCTGATTGGTCTAGAACTGACTGTACGCCCAGGAGGGCAAGACGACTGTGTAAGTGCGCATGGAGTTCATGTCATCTCACTCCGCCTACCTCTGTAGCTACCAACTCTCTTACCTCTTAAACCCATGCCACATAGCCCTCTCCCAACACACACACACACACACACACACACACACACAAAGACATACACCAATGCATTGGCTGTTCTCCACCTCTCCACCCCTGCCTCCCCTTAACCCCTCACTTTCTCCTCTCATTCCTGCGGTATTGACTGTTCTTCACCTCAAAGCCCTCAGGCCTCACACTGCACAGTGATTTAACAGGGTCAAACATAGACAAATAATCAAACCATTACTAACATTATCTAACACTGCACACAGATTACGATCTGTAGTGAGATTCAGGGAAAGCACTGGGATGTAGTATGAATACATTACTTTGCACATAATCTGCAGTGTGAGGACTGAGCTAGTGTTGCCATAGCTCGCTATCTCCTTTCTTTCCCATAGAGGAGACTAGGACCCATACTCTTTCTGCATGCATGGTCAGCTTTCTGACCCAACATATGCTGACACAAGCAAATAATGTTCACTGCTTTTATTTGTGTATGTGTACGTGAGTTCTTGTTTGTGTGTGTGGTTGAAGATATGGCCAGGTTTTGACCATTTATGCTACAGCTCTGTCATTTGTTGGAGGTTACAGTAGGCTTGTATCATGTTCCTGTGACAGGACAGAACCACAAACACCCTCCATCACACATCCACATGGCTTTATACTGGGCTATGAATGAAAAGCATGCCATTTCATGTCTATTTGGGAGTCAGGGTAAGGGTTTTAAGAGAGCGTGTGGTTTCCATATCAAAGTGAGTTCAAAGTAGAGTTTAAAATGGACATTTGAGAACCTATCCTCCCATGCTGGGTGTCAGGACCAGTTTCCGAGTTAGAGTTAAGAATGGCCACTAGTGAAACTGCACCAGTTTCTGTGTCCCGTCTGTGAGACTGGAGCTACCATGCTGGCTGACATGACAGTTTCTGAGTCTCAGTGGGATTTAGAATGGGCATCAGTGAAACTGAGCAATGAGAGCCAGGGAAATGCTGATGAGGACTCTGAGTCTGAGAGGAAAACTCGCTTGCCAATGAGATGGAATGAAGTTTCACTAAAGTAATTTACAAAAGATAGAAGGAAGTGGGGAGTGAGAGATGAGGAGAGGTACTCTCAGTGATTGCTCTGTCAAAGTGAGCTTAGTGTTGCTGGATAATGTTCCGCTAGCTAGATGGTATGCAGCTCTCGTGTCTCATGAGCTCCATTTGCCAGTGACCGGAGAGAGGGAACCGAAAGAGAACAAAGAAAGAGAACAGAGAGAGAGACTACAGAGGGAATTGGTAGATACTGTGCCTTCAGAAAGTATTCACACCCCTTGACTTTTTCCACATGTTGTGTTACAGCCTGAATTTAAAATTGATTACATTTAGATGTTTTGTCACTGGCCTACACACAAAATACCCCATATTGTCGAAGTGAAGTCAATAAATATTCAACCCCTTTGTTATGGCAAGCCTAAATATAAAACATTTGCTTAACAAGTCACATAATTCGTTGCATGGACTCACTCTGTTGGTGACTTTAAAACAGTTACAGTTGAATGGCTGTGATAGGAGGAAACTGAGGATGGATCAACATTGTAGTTACTCTCACAACATTAACCTAAATGACAGAGTGAAAAGAAGGAAGCCTGTACAGAATAACAATATTCCAAAACATGCATCCTGTTTGCAACAAGGCACTAAAGTAATAATGCAAAAAAAGTCGCAAAGCAATTCACTTTTTGTCCTGAATACAAAGTGTTATGTTTGGGGCAAACCCAAAATAACACATTACTGAGTGCCACTCTCCATATTTTCAAGCATAGTGGTGGCAGCATCCTGTTATGGGTACGCTTGTAATCGTTAAGGACTGGGGAGTTTTTCCATATTAAAAATAAACGTAATGGAGCTAAGCACAGGCAAAATCCTAGAGGAAAACCTGGTTCAGTCTGCTTTCCAACAAACACTGGGAGATGAATTCACCTTTCAGCAGGACAATAACCTAAAACACAAGGCCAAATCTACACTAGTTGCTTACCAAGAAGACAGTGAATTTTCCTGAGTGGTTGAGTTACAGTTTTGACTTAAATCTACTTGAAAATCTATGGCAAGACCTGAAAATGGTAATCAAGCAATGATCAACAACCAATTTAACAGAGCTTGAAGAATTTATAAAATAATAATGGGTAAATGCTGCACAGTCCAGGTGTGGAGAGCTCTTAGAGACTAACCCGGAAAGACTCTCATCTGTAATTGCTACCAAAGGTATTTCTACAAAGTATTTACTCAGGGGTGTGAATACTTATGTAAATTAGATATTTCTGTATTTAAGTTTCAATATATTTGAAAAAATGTCTAAAAACATGTTTTCACTTTGTCATTATTGGGTATTGTCTGTAGATGGGTGAGAGAAAATAAATGTTTTAATCCATTTTGAATTCAGGCTGTAACGCACCAAAATGTGGAATAAGTCAAGGGGTATGGATACTTTCTGAAGGCACTGTAGAACACAATTCTTCTGTGTCACATGCTTTACCATGTTCCGGTTCCAGAATGTTCCAGTGTGTTCCTCTCTCCTGACCCCAAGGAGAGTGGGCCATCTTGTATTAGGCCTTTAAGTCATGATCCAACTGAACAGTTGAAAATACTGAAGCTTTTGATATTGCTGTGAGTTGAACTACCTTGCTCTCGCAAACAGTCACTAACCCTGCAGCCCACAATAAGTGGCTCGATGTTTCAAAGGCTCAACAGATCAAATGGCTCTTTCTACTTGTGTGAAGCTTTATAGATAAAAACACTGTGAATATCTCTTTACCTCTCCCTTTCTTTCTCTACATCTCATTGTGCTTGCTCTTTCTGTATCTTTCTTCCCTCTCACCCTCTTCCCCTCCTAACCTCCCTCTCTTTCGCTTTCTCTCCATCTTTCTCTCCTCCAGACTTTTCAGCAGTCTAGGAGAGCTCCACACCATTTCCCAGAGAAGCTACGGCACCACCTACACCATCCGGCCCGGCAGCCGCTTCCCTGTTACACGCCGCACACCAAGCCCTAGCTCGGGCTCCCCGGATCGGGGTGACCCTCTCAGTCGACTCCCAGGCTTCGGCCTACCCACCTCACCCACCACGCCGCACCACACCATCCTCAAGTCGTCCAGCCTCAGCCTGCACCATGAGCCCAAAGAGGTGCGCTTCGTTATGAGGAGCTCCAGTGCCCGGTCCCGCTCCCCCTCCCCGTCCCCTTGTCACTCCCCCGGGCTGGGCTCGCCCCTCCTGGCCCTCAGGCCCTTCCACCAGAAGCCCCTCCACATGTGGAACAAGTACGACGTTGGAGACTGGCTGGAAAGCATCAACCTGGGGGAGCACAGGGCCGGCTTTCAGGAGCACGAGATTGAGGGCTCGCACCTCCCGGCACTCACCAAGGAAGACTTCGCTGAGCTGGGGGTGACACGCGTGGGCCACCGCATGAACATCGAACGAGCACTAAAACAACTGCTGGAGAGCTGACCCCTGCCCTGATAGAGAGAGAGGGAGATGGAAAGAGAGAGAGAGCGAGAGAGGGAGAAGGAGAGAGAGAGAGAGGGAGAGAGAGAGAGAGAGAGAGAGAGAGAGAGAGAGAGAGAGAGAGAGAGAGAGAGAGAGAGAGAGAGAGAGAGAGAGAGAGAGAGAGAGAGAGAGAGAGAGAGAGAGAGGCAGATGAAGAAAGAGAGACAGACAGAGACAGAGAGAAAAAGAGAGACCTTTTGCATCAGTTCCATTTTTAGGTCACTGCTTTTCATTTGTTTTCATTTTGATGTTTATGAAAGTGTAGGTTTTTGTATTTATACTCTCAAAGAATGCACTGAATAATGGGAGGAGGAATCGAATAAGTCCCTCCCCCATCCCACAACCGATCAGATAAGAAGTGCATATATATATATATATATATATATATATATATATATATATATATATATATATATATATATATATATATATATATTATAATTATTTTATGTATTTTTTATTTAGGGGGTAGATCAGCTTTAATATTGCATATATATTGTGGCTTATATCAATGTAATTGTCTGTATCATTTCCAATCCCCCATATATATTTTTTATAAATATATATATATATATATTTTAAAATATATTTTCCTTCTTTATTATTTTCCCCTAAGCCTACCACCCCTGCCCTAATTGGAGTAAACAAATGGACAGCAATACTTAGGCTTTTACTTCGTAGAAATTCTTTGCATAAGAAAATCTTGCATGAGCTCCAGTTAGAACATTTCATTTGTAACAGCTTGTGTTGTTGAACCTCTCCCACAGACCATTCCTTCTTTGTACCTCTCTTCTTCTCTGTCTCTCTGCATCCCTTCCCTCTATCTCTTTGCCTGCTGTTTGTTTGGCCTCTGAAGGATTCCCCGTCTGCGTGAAGAAGGAGGAGGATGAATCTCTAACCATAAGGAAAGTTCAGTTGCCTTTGAGAATATTCTTACAGAGATCCACTCAGCGAACACAGGAGAAAAGATGCAGTACTGACCTAGAACTGACATAGTGTTGACATACTGACCCAGTATTGATATGGGCCTCTCTCCTCTCTGCCTGGCGTTGTGATTAAACTAGAAACACTTGAGCCCAGAGACTGAGCTCTGCGTTGGAGACCACATGGGAAAAACTCCTCTATTCTGGGACCCTCTCACAGACTGACAGTGCTATCTATTATATTTGAAGAATGTTTAACCAACACTAGTGGCTTTTTTCATAATCAAAACATTTTGCTTTGGGTTTCCAAAGGGAACATTATAGATAAATATGATATACATGTATTTAAATAGTTTTGAGGGAAAAAAACAACAGAATGTTGAAAATAAGATATGTAATAAACTAAAGAGCATCTGACTCCTACTTCTAGACAGAGTACAGAGAGAAAACTTTAACTTTTATTGCACCAATAATTTACTTGTTTTTACCAATTATATAAATATATATATTTGAAAAAAGTTAATAGATATATACAAATTACATTTTGTCATAAAATATACAACTTTACTAAAACTATACATGGTATTCTATATACAACCCACTGTTGATGAACTGTCCTTAAATGGTCACCCTTTCCTGAACAGAAGCATGAGAAGTTGCATCACGTTTTGAAAAGAGTTTGATTTCTGTTTGTTTTCTTACGGTCATACTGAAGGGCATCCCACACAGTGAGGGGTGTGACATCCCAGTTGACCCCAGGATCTCAACACATACTCAGATGTAGACACATATATACAGTGGGGAGAACAAGTATTTGATACACTGGCGATTTTGCAGGTTTTCCCACTTACAAAGCATGTAGAGGTCTGTAATTTTTATCATAGGTACACTCCAGAAAATCATATTGTATGATTTTTAAGTAATTCATTTGCATTTTATTGCATGACATAAGTATTTGATACATCAGAATAGCAGAACTTAATATTTGGTACAGAAACCTTACAGAGATCATACGTTTCCTGTAGTTCTTGACCAGGTTTGCACACACTGCAGCAGGGATTTTGTGCCACTCCTCCATAAAGACCTTCTCCAGATCCTTCAGGTTTCGGGGCTGTCGCTGGGCAATACAGACTTTCAGCTCCCTCCAAAGATGTTCTATTGGGTTCAGGTCTGGAGACTGGCTAGGCCACTCCAGGACCTTGAGATGTTTCTTACAGAGCCACTCCTTAGTTGCCCTGGCTGTGTGTTTCGGGTCGTTGTCATGCTGGAAGACCCAGCCACGACCCATCTTCAGTGCTCTTACTGAGGGAAGGAGGTTGTTGGCCAAGATCTCGCGATACATGGCCCCATCCATCCTCCCCTCAATACGGTGCAGTCGTCCTGTCCCCTTTGCAGAAAAGCATCCCCAAAGAATGATGTTTACACCTCCATGCTTCACGGTTGGGATGGTGTTCTTGGGGTTGTACTCATCCTTCTTCTTCCTCCAAACACGGCGAGTGGAGTTTAGACCAAAAAGCTGTATTTTTGTCCCATCAGACCACATGACCTTCTCCCATTCCTCCTCTGGATCATCCAGATGGTCATTGGCAAACTTCAGATGGGCCTGGACATGCGCTTTCTTGAGCAGGGGGACCTTGCGTGCGCTGCAGGATTTTAATCCATGACGGCGTAGTGTGTTACTAATGGTTTTCTTTGAGACTGTGGTCCCAGCTCTCTTCAGGTCATTGACCAGGTCCTGCTGTGTAGTTCTGGGCTGATCCCTCACCTTCCTCATGATCATTGATGCCCCATGAGGTGAGATCTTGCATGGTGCCCCAGACCGAGGGAGATTGACCGTCATCTTGAACTTCTTCCATTTTCTAATAATTGCACCAACAGTTGTTGCCTTCTCACCAAGCTGCTTGCCTATTGTCCTGTAGCCCATCCCAGCCTTGTGCAGGTCTACAATTTTATCCCTGATGTCCTTACACAGCTCTCTGGTCTTGGCCATTGTGGAGAGGTTGGAGTCTGTTTGATTGAGTGTGTGGACAGGTGTCTTTTATACAGGTAACGAGTTCAAACAGGTGCAGTTAATACAGGTAATGAGTGGAGAACAGGAGGGCTTCTTAAAGAAAAACTAACAGGTCTGTGAGAGCTGGAATTCTTACTGGTTGGTAGGTGATCAAATACTTATGTCATGCAATAAAATGCAAATTAATTATTTAAAAATCATACAATGTGATTTTCTGGATTTTTGTTTTAGATTCCGTCTCTCACAGTTGAAGTGTACCTATGATAAAAATTACAGACCTCTACATGCTTTGTAAGTAGGAAAACCTGCAAACTCGGCAGTGTATCAAATACTTGTTCTCCCCACTGTATATATATACACACATGAAAAGTCACATAGTCAAACAAATTCACACATACACACACAAAAACAGTCCTCATCAAAACTAAGGCCGGTAGCATCATGACATACATCTGAGACCATGGTTTGGGAGAACGGGATGTCTTAAGAAAGGTGTTTAAAAAAACAAAATCAATAATTGTAATGTGAGTTTCTTCTCTCAACCGTCAGAGACAGTGAGTGTTATTCACACAACATCACAGTGTTAGATCCAAACTCTGGGAGAACAACAATGGTGTGTTCAGGAGGAAGAAACATTCTGAATACTGCAGATAGAATTGACATGATAGAACTGTCATGAACATCTTATAAAGAGCTGACATGATTTCCTATTATACAAGTTTATTATTGCCATTTGTAGGTAAAGCGTATGTTGTACATTGGAGTTTCGCAACAGTGAAGCATGTCTGTTCTCTATAATACATTTCTATCTACATTGTTGAGTAACGGACTCCTACCACTAAAACCTTTACTAGTCAACAGCAGCACTGAAACCTTTCCGATCCATCTCTGTGAAACTTTCTTTTGTCTCTGTTTTGAGTAAGCGGGTGTTAAATTTAATGTTGTGTCAACGTTGTAAGGATAACGCTCACTGTCTCACATCGGACCTCGCAGACGATCTCACTTCTGACTCTGGTGACATAGGTGTTGTCTCAAATTACATCCTTATTCCTACAGTGCCCTTCTTTTGATCAGAGATGTACATTTTGGGGCACTATATAGGGAACAGGATATAATTTAGGACACTATCATACCGTCTGATTCCTTGGCCTTTGTGTTGGTTGGTGGTTGGTGTTGATTTCTTATGTTATTTTCCCATCCTATAATGTAGGTGTGGATTTTGTAGCTCTTGGATTATGACGTTTAGAAAAATGTTCTATTCACTCACCTAACATGAATTTCAGAGTGAACCTTAAGAAAAGGAGAAACAAAAAAAATGACATTCACACTGTACATCTGAACAAAACACTATTAGGTCCTCTCAAAATGACGTTCACATTGTACATCTGAACAAAACACTAATATTAGTTTTTTTAATATATATTAATCACAAGCAATGTATATATATATGGTCGTTTTCATATACAGATCTATATGTGAATGTTTGGCATATATGCATATTAAGGAAAAAAGGTGTGATCAGATTTGTATTATTTCTATGAACTCTGAACTAGGAGATGATTTGCACAAAACAAGGTGCTAGCATTACAGCCACCCATCGTTACAGTGCATGCATGCTGTGAAGGGGAAAACACCCTGACTCTCTGTACACAACCCCCTCTCTGCTGTGTGTGTGTGATGGGTGTGTTTATGTGTGTGTGGTGGGTGTGTTTATGTGTGTGTGGTGGGTGTGTGTATGTATGTGTGGTGGGTGTGTTTATGTGTGTGTGGTGGGTGTGTGTATGTATGTGTGGTGGGTGTGTTTATGTGTGTGTGATGGGTGTGTTTATGTGTGTGTGGTGGGTGTGTTTATGTGTGTGTGTGGTGGGTGTGTTTATGTGTGTGTGATAGGTGTGTTTATGTGTGTGTGGTGGGTGTGTTTATATGTGTGTGTAGTGGGTGTGCGTGTAAGTTGTTCAAACCCTCTAAGGTGGTCCGCTGTAGCCTTAATTACATCAGAGATTCCTGGCAGTAGCTGTGTCACACACACGTGGTGCACACACACTGAAATCCAGATGTATAATCATTACAGGACCCTTTGATATCTATTAGAGAGAGAGAGAGAGAGAGAGAGAGAGAGAGAGAGAGAGAGAGATAATACTGGGGAGAACATCAGATACAGCTTTTTTCTTCTATTTTTTATTTACATTCTGTCTGTTCCTGTATAGCCCCTATCTGTGTGTGTGTGTGGGAGTCGGCCTTGGGCACTGGGCAGGGTTTGGGCTGTGGCTTTAATGGGAGACACACAATTGCGGTGTTACCATCTGCTCTACAACACCTCTCTATGCCTCTCCTCATGACCAGATGCACTGGCTCTCTCTGCTCCGCGTTTCATCCAGTTATACACTCTGTCCTGTTTTCCCTTTTCAGACTTTTTAAGGGTATGCTATGATGAGGTGATTTTGAAGAGAACTGACAAAAAAAGAAACAAAGAAGGAAAAATGTGCCAAAAAATAAACTTTCAATGGTATATTTTCTTTTTCCTTAGGACTACCTTAGTTTGGATGTTGTTGAGCTGTTACTCAGTAATATGGTGCCATCTCCTGGGAATCTTGAGAACTACAGACATTAATTTAGCTTCTCCACTGTCTGGACACAACCTTTTTGGAGTGGAACTGCAGACGTTTTTATGTTTTGTAAAGGAATATATATATAACCTGGAAAAAAAAGATTTTATGAGCTTTGCATTATCAACATTTATATTTATATTTTTGAGACAAGGTATAAAGGTATTGCTTGGTTTAACTGTGATTAGTTATACCGCTTGTCTAACTGATGCTGAGAGATTCTGGCATGGGTTTACACACAGCACGTACATACACACATACTGTACACACGCAGGCATGCACATGTGCCCACATACACAGTGCAGTTTGGACTCCAGTTGCTTTCCTGGTTAGGAAATAACCTAGTGACGGAGAACCTAGTTAGACCACTCAGTGGGTTTACCACAGGTAGCCTATAAAGATGCAAACATGCTACGGGACACAGAGAAGTGAGGCAGACACATCATTCACACCAATGAATTTCTCTGTACGGTCGACTCCATCTTCTTTTCTAATCAACAAAGCACAATCTACATGGTGAGAAAGAGCCGTGACTCCTTTATTTAAATCCAAGGGGACTGGTAGACCCACCATTGGGTCCAGTTTTCTTTCATTGTTGATTTTCTCCTTGTTTGCACTGTGAAGTTTAACAGGGTGGATCTATTACAAGTCATGTCTGGACCTTGCCTGGCCCATCTAAACCTCCCCTCCTCTTGATCCCCCAGGCATCCCACTGAACTCCACACAGAACTGTAGCCAGGCTGATACTAATGATGAACACTGTGGATTAATATCAACCTCAGTAGATTCCTGTTATTCAGTAGTTTAGCATTGTGGAATGAATCCTGACAGCATATGTCACGTGTGGTAGGAGGTGAAAATGCCAAAGGTCAGATCACTAGCTAACTAGAATAAAAAAGTAGCGTTCACTTTGGTGCTATATATATATATGTACAGATTTTCACCAGACAGTCTTACTGTGACTATTGGTAAGGCCAGTACTTTTAAGATACAGTTCTATGTAATCTCAGATACAGCAAGGGCATACTCAAGTGTAATTTTCCTGTTGAAATTAAAATAGTCTGTAGAGAGGGAGACACCTAGGCTGCCTGCTTCTATCTAGCATCTGAGGGTGAGGACGGGGAGCAACCGTGTCTACTCCCAAACACACCGTGCTGAAAGGGGTCGGGGGCAGGGGACAGCAGTGGGTATAGACTTGGAATATAAGAGAGGACACAGTGGCCACTGAGTAGATGTCTGGGAAAATAACAATAGAAAAGAAAACATGTTATTGTTAGTCGCACCATAGAACCCTTTTCACCCAGAGGCATGGTTCTCTTATCATCCATAAGGGAACAGATAGAGAAGGGAGACGGGGTAGTGAGGCTGAGGCAGGTCCACAGACCTGAGTGCTGTGATGGCTCCACCACAGAGATCTATGTTTGTTATATTATGTAATACATTTATAATTAAAAACATGACTTCTGTGTGTCGGCTCCTCATTGGTCTTGGTGCTGAGATCTACTTTGGCCAGAGTTTTAGCTGTGCCAATTGCACTTTGGTGGATAATTGCTGCCTTGTGTCTCTCCAGTTTCCCAGTAGTCATTACAGAATTCAAAAATGTATTAATCGTTAACATTTGAGCTGTGCATATAAAATGTTTATTTCTGAAGAGGGTTAAAATTACACTAACAATCTTGGCTAAAACCTTGAGAGTGACACACACGGGCAACAGAGACAAAGTATGCAATGAAATTGTCATTTTTAATCACAGTTCATAGAATACATGGGATATACAGATAAAAAGTTGTGTTTTCCATACACAACATTAAAGATGCAGTCGGAGATCTTAAGCACTCTCAAATCCGTAACATATTGTACAATTTGGATTACGTAACCAACATTCTTTTGCAGAACGTAACATATCATACAAAATGGATGACATAATACACAACTGTGCAACATTTTCGGGAACGCATTTGGCTCGAGATCACTACTTTCAAAACTAGTGAATTATGCAAAACCTCTGGAGCATCAATTAAATCTGTATCTGTGTTATAGCTCAATTTAAATTTAAAGGCAATGTTCCTGCATTCTTAGTGCTAGAGGTGTCACTACATACACCCTGGTTCGAATCCAGGCTGTATCACCAACCGGCTGTCATTGTAAGAACAAATAAGAATTTGTTCTTAACTGACTTGCCTAGTTAAATAAAGGTTAAATAATTTGTAAATGCAAACGTCAGCTTATTCGGAAATTACCTTTACATTTCAGCTCAGGATACGGACTGAATCCAGCCCTAAGAGTTCTATTACACTTACATTGTGAACCTCAGAAGTGGTCATTCACTGTTGTTCTGAGGCATCTTCAGTACTTCTGCAACACTTCCAGTTGACTAACATATGTACACAAATGTACAAAGCATTAAGAACACCTGCTCTTTCTATGACAGACTGACCAGGTGAAAGCTACTGTATGATCCCTTATTGATGTCACTTGTTAAATCCACTTCAAATCAGTGTAGATGAAGGGGAGGAGACAGGCTAGAGGTTTTAAGCCTTGAGACATGGATTGTGTATGTGTGCCATTCATAGGGTGAATGGGAAAGACAAACGATTGAAGTGCCTTTGACGGGGTATGGTAGTAGGTCTCAGGCGCAACGGTTTATGTCGAGAACTGCAACGCAGCTGGGTTTTTCACGCTTAACAGTTTCCTGTGTGTATCAAGAATGGTCCACCACCCAAAAGACATCGATCAAACTTGACACAAGTGTGGGAAGAGTTGGTGTCAACATCGGCCAGCATCCATGCATAACCCCCCTGCACTGGAATGAATTATGGGTACATTGATACAGTCTTTTTACTGATGCAGCCAAGTCACAAGTGTTGAGGATTGAAACCACACAGACACTATTTCTAACACGGTCACTAATGCCATCACAAGGTACATTCATTGTTTAAGATACATTAAAGACATGGCCTATAAAAGCTCTGGCTTTATATACAGCCTTTATATACAGGGACTTCACTATCCCGTTGTACAAATCGCCATGCACATGCCCTGTATAGTAAAAGCACAAGAGGGTGAAAGCTGATGACAAAGTAGCAAAGAGTGTTGACATTCACAGTTCCACTTTGCTATCATAAAATAGCAAGAATAGGGATTATAGGTATTGTGCGTGTCCCACATTTCACAACTCTTCACATTCTAGATTCACCTCAAATAGCCTGCTTCACACACTTTGGCACACATTCACCCTGCCTGCCACATTTATCCTACAATATGTTTGTTCTCACATTAATAGATTGCCCCAGCTCTCACAGGTCACTACTATTATATAGGTCAAGGGTTAACATTTCTGCAGCATCAGACCCACAAAAGCATGTCAGGTACAAACATGAGGAGAATGTAAGGATAACGTATCTACAAAGTGAGAATAATGTGAATATAACATATCCACAACATTAGACTCGGGAGCAAGGCTCTCCCATGGTAAAGAGGTATCATGTCAACACTGTTAGGATAGCATATCCACAGTGTCCATAGCTGCAGTGCAGTCAGAATCAGCTCCCGTATTCACAATGCCAGTATAATTTAAAGATAACATGTCCATAGTGTGAGGATAATGTATCCACATCAACATCCAGTTAGACAGACTCGGGGTTCTCTGGTTTCAGTCCCTCCTCAGCAACGACTCCTACTTCTTCTGCTCCAGCTCAAAGTTCTACAGGTCAAGGATGAACAAAAAAACATATTACACTTAAAGGTAGACTCAGCGATATAAAGTAGATGCAGAAAGTAAACAGCATAGTGAGTCAATTTCCGCAACAACTAAGAGCGTTGAAGCACGAGTCTTGACTTCTCTGCTGTTTTGGTCCCGTTCTAAAACCGTGCACGTGCGCAGATACTGTGTGTGACTGAAAACCAAGTCGTGCATCTTGTTCATCGCAATATCTGCGGTGCTGCTTGTGTTGTACAACTGACTAGTATACCCCTTTCCTTTCCCTTTATTTCAAATAGACCTCAGCAAGCTGCTGCCTTCTGGTTCTGCTCTTCTACTTATTAAGGGCATGGCAGATACTCTGCTCCCTTAACCCTTGCTTAGCTTTAGGTTCATTACCTGAGCATTTCCTTGGGTGGGAAGCACCCTTGAAGAGCAGAGGCTAAACGCCAGACCAAATGTATTATCTTTCATTTCACATTTTCTGTTCAATTAAATGTGAACTCCACCAAATACATTCATTCTAATGACATAACCAGAACAACTGTCAGTGAAATAGCTGCAGTCAATTAAGGAGATGGAAACAGCAAAATATAGAAGTATATAATATCAGTGAGCTAATATCCAGTGAGGGAAAGATGTACCGTACCTCTAGCTCCCGCATTACTTCATCCATGAAGTCACTAGAGTTCTGCTTGTAAGACATTGCCATCTTGATTGTGTCTTTGAACATCTGGGAGACATTTTGAAAGACAGAAAAGGGTTTTTTACATTTTATTTTTGTTAAGCAAAGGAATACAGTATACAGAGTATTGTGTGTGTCTTAAGGACAATGTTGTCCATCCTCACCTTGACTACGTTGGTCCCATCAGCAGCAGATACAAAGTACAAAGGAAGTCCCTGCTTCTTGGCAAAGTTAAAGTTCCTCTGGGTCACCTTCATATCAGCTGAAAACAACAGAGTAAAAATACAAATAAAATAAAAATGTAATATTATTAGAATTAGCCTGTCTGGCTGGACTCACCATCTATCTTGTTAGCCACCACCACACAGGGGATCTCAGGCCTGTACTCTCTCAGCTCTGTATACCAGCTGGTCAGGTTCTTATAGGTGACCTTCCTCTGCACGTCAAACACCTGACAAAGACGAGTACAGTCAATGATACAGGCTATGACATAAGTATGAGCCTTGAAGTAATGTTGTCGTCTTAGCAGCTAGTGTGAAGTCTTACCATGATACAGGCGTGAGCCTTGTGGTAGTACGAGGGATGCATGCTCTGGAACCGCTCCTGTCCGGCCGTATCCCAGAAGTCTTTGGGGTAGACATAAGCACAAACACAGCTGAAGGCAACCAAACAGATAGCTAGGCAACCAGATAACATAACAGCAAGATTACGGTTCACAGCAGTAACCGATCAGTTTACTGAAAACCAGTTGACTATAGCCTTAACAACTCTTCAGTCTAAACCAGACATTTTGATAAGAAAACTATTGATAAACATACCTACTAATACAGCCTTGCCGTCGATGGTGGTAGTGTATTTGTAGAGCGTCAGGGCATAGGTTGACAGCTGCTGGGGACGACTGGAGAACAAGTTAAGGAATAGAATAAACAACTTTGCCAACCCTCTGTACTGTAATTGCTGGTCAAAAGGCATGTCGGCACACTGAATGAACAACCAGCTACAAGCCAAATCAGTTACTGCATGAACTATTGAGAAGGCATTGGGTTTCTTTCAGTTTAATACTATCAATATTAGGCAACACCTACTTAGTCAGCTACATCAAGCTAAAATATTTATTTCCTCTGTGATCATGCGACTTTCAAAACCCAATTACAGAAATCATAGATGAGAGCGCCAGTGAGGGAAAGGATACTATCCGTCTATCAGAAACCTCTCCATCAACCTGTAAAACAACAAGAGGCAGTTGTTAATATCTTCTCTTCAAGGGTCACAAAAATTAAGCACTACTGCTGATATCAAATTTAGTTAGCCTTACTGAGAACATTCAGCATCTTTAAGATGCATTTGCAGTGACAAGAAGAAGATGGCATGCTCCCTAACTTACTTGGATTTGCCCACTGCACTGTCTCCAAGGCAGATGATCTTGACTTCTTCATCTGCATCATATTTCTCTTGATCCAGTTCAGGAATGCCACTGGCGTCGCCTGCCATCCTACCTTTAGGATGGGGAAATCAGTTGCGTCTCACAGCAGCTTAGTTAGTTAGTTACAGTAACGTTACCTGTCTAGAAGTTAGCGAACAAAATGAATGCACTTCGTCTGTGATTAACGGCAAGTAACTGGATAGCTTCTGAGCTAGCCAAGTTAACCAATTAACGTTATCTAACTAACTAGATATAGCTACACATCTTTGCATGCATTCACTTAAAATATGACCCAAACGAAGTCATATCTAAGTTAACTTATTAGCTAGCTGCCGAAACGGGTGTTTTCAACCAGACGTTGGTTAGCTATCTACAGTAACGTTAGCCTAGCCAGTGCAGTGGCTACTTGTTAGGCTAAATAACATAACACAGTCAGCGATTTTGCTATGCCCCTGATATTATGCTATATCTAGCAACTTGTTCTAGCAAAATAAGCAGAAAAACGTCGTTATAATTGGCAAAACGCTCGTTTTCAAAACGTTGTAGTTAGCATTGTAATGTTTTGTAGCAACAGCTTCCTTCAGATAATTTCTGTTTCTATGCAACGCAGACGCTTGAAGGCCCCCTTTTTTGAACGAAGCTGTTCCAATTATTGCCTGAAACTGTGTGTATATTGGGCTATTTCCAATTATTGTCCAAATGTTTATTTTTCCATGACAGAAAAAAGTACATTCATTGTCATTGTTGAAAATGTATTTATAACTAGCGTGATTTATTACCACAATGTTACACCTTTGACATGTTATAACATCAAAGTGAGTGAACATAGCAAAGTTATTTTGTTTTGAGAATAATTGTGTCAGATCAATGTTATATTAAACCACATCTTTGGTATTGGAACAATAAAATATAATACTAGGTATTTCATATTTTTAATACTGAAAGTGGTCATAAACCTTTGGCACAATATCAAACTGAGTCTCATGTGGTAAAATGTGTAAATTAAAACAGTATTGGGCCAAAAAAGTGTTCCCCAAATCATAGCATTCATGCAACAAACAAGTGACACAAAACATTAATGGAGCCCACAGGTGAAGTAGTGTTTGTGTAGTACAGGCCTAATCCTTTTTTTCCACATAAGTATTCATAACATTCAAGTGTGCTGGATAGCCTATGTTTTTCTCAGTTATTAAAATCAAATTGATCTGATGAAACATAGCCTTCATATAAAAAATAAACCTTTTTGTTTTTAAAATCATCAACAAGGATTATGTGATTGTCAGGTTAGCTTGTCTTCCAGCATCATTGCACTCAATGCAGGATAGGCAATACATAAGAACAACAAGGCACAACTAACTGCATTCTTCATTGCAGAGCAGTTTGATACTGCTGAATTTATTGCTGGGATAAGGGGGTAAGTGATGAGGAAAAGGGATGCAGGGAAGGAATGAGGTAAATGGAGGAATGGGAAGGGTTCCTATTCCACCAAGTCCACGATGAGCGGAGCGATGAACTCAGAATGACGAATTCCGAAAGAGAAGCTTGGAGGTTTGATCCTGGTGAAGGTCACCTAGGAACGGAAGACGGGCAGTTAGTGCATTAGCCATGCAATAGAGGGTAGAAACAAACTTTGTAGAATATATTTTCATATTTTTTCTTTATATGGTTATATGGTTATGATGATGTGTCTTGCCTGTTCAGGGTGATGAGCTCCAGGGCCTGGTTTCTCGGTGGTGTCTCCAGGCATGCTGTTGCGTCCTGTCATACTGTAGTGGGGAGGCTTGTGTTTGTAGGTGCAGGGGTCCACCACTCTGTATGTCCCTGGGCCAGGGGTCTGATGGACAGATGGAAACTAACTCAATCTGTTCATCATCGATAAAGAGGACAGATGAGATGTCCATTTTGAAGAGTGTGTTTGACATGTCAGATCTACCTTCTGTAGGTCCTCGTGGAAGCTGCCGATCTTGCTGCGTCCTCGGAGGGAGAAGTTAGGGGCGGAGGTTTTGTTGACGGTGGCAGGCCCCAGCACAGAGGGCAGCATGTAAGCAGCAGGGCCTGACAGAGAGGACACAAACAAACACATTTTGTAAGTACACCAACATTCTATTTCACAGTTCTATTACATTTTCAGTATTCATCGAAAACGCTATCACTGAATATTCGATCGATCACATTCTAAAATTCTACAGCCAACATTCTATTCCACGTCTCTTAAAGCCACAGTGTTGGACTGTTATCATTATTGAAGACGGTGTTACCTGGGGTCTGGTCGTTGCGGAAGCCTTTGCTCCTGGCAGATAGGGAGTAGGCAGGGGCAGAGTAATATGCAGACTTCCCTGACCTCTCAGGGGAGTAGCGGCCTGAAACCCCAAACAGACAGTTCAAACAAATTCT
This sequence comes from Thymallus thymallus, assembly GCA_023634145.1. Lineage (NCBI taxonomy): Eukaryota > Metazoa > Chordata > Actinopteri > Salmoniformes > Salmonidae > Thymallus > Thymallus thymallus. The sequence continues at coordinate 26,763,048 of CM042413.1, forward strand.
CATATTATGTGTCTTGAGTCTGTATGTGTGTGTAGTTTCTGAGAGACGGTGTGTGAGTTTTGAGCATGCTTGTGTGTGTACTCGCAAGTGTGTGTTTATCCAAAGCGACAATCATGTGTGCATACATTTTACGTACGGGTGGACCTGAGCTACAGAGGTTGCCATTTGAGACACAACCCATTAGAGACGTAATCCAATGTTATGTTTCACTATATTGGATCACTCCAATATATTGGTATCACTCCGCAGCTGAGGGATACATCCGAGGTGAGGATTTACAGACTTACTCCCATGTACACCTGTGTCATGGCTGGGGTCCGCTCATATACACACACACACACACACACACACACACACACATCAAACTGGCTCTCCATCTGTCCCCATCTCTGCGGAGTTCCGCAAGGCCTTGCAGGAGAGCTGGGCCTCTGCCAGGGGGCGCTTCCGACTCACAGCAGTGACTGGACTATGGAGTTATGTTGTGGGCGCGGAGTCACTTGGCTTCCGGGAGTACCCGACCATGGACACCATGATAGCTGCCATGGTCCTCCCGGACTGGGAGATTATAGGGCGGACCCCGCGACTGAAGCCGGGACCCCCTAGAGTCTTTGATGCAGACATGAAAGCCACATATGGGTCCCTCTGCTCTCTTGGCCGCCTTACCAATGCGGCCATCCTGCTGCAGGTTTACCTGCAGACTCTGTTACCCCGGCTGCAGGAAGGCACAGAGGAGCTCCTCCGGGAAGCGATGGTGGTGCCTCTCCTGCTCCAAAGGGATGTGGCCCTTTGTGTTCTGGAGAGCAACATCTGCCAGTTGCTCTCCAGAACACATTTGCCACTCTCCCAATCACCCCAGGGCTGACGTTTGGCCAAGGGGTTGATGACATTCTGGAGCAGACCGATAAGGTTCGTAGGGACCAGGAGACCCTGAGACGGTTCATGCCGCCTCAGGGCGGATCCAAGGCAGACGGACCGTCGCAGCCCACCGGGCACCCGAACGACGGGGGGTCCCTCTCCTGCCCCATCGCCTCGTGCCGAGGAACAACAGCGGAGAGAGGCACAGCGTGCAGTGAAGTAGCAAAGGTGCAAGAGGAAGCCCAGAGCCTCCCTCCGGCATGCCGTCCTGTGCGGGCACTGGCTGCCTATGTGGAGCGGACACGGTCAGTGAGAACAACAGACCAGCTCTTTGTCTGCTATGGTGAGAGAGTCCTGGGGGCTGGGCTATCAAAGCAGAGGCTCTCTCACTGGATCGTGGACACAATTACGACAGCATATCGCCTGGCTGGCAGGTCAGTGCTGGGGTGGCACATTCAACACGAGGTATGGCTACATCCTGGGCTCTACTGAAAGGAAAGCCCCTCGCTGATATCTGTGCTGCGGCCAGCTGAGCTTCCTCTTGCACCTTTGCTAGGTACTATCGGGTAAATGTGACACCTCCCTCTGCGGTTGGTTCAGCGGTCCTGGGAGTCGACTCCCCCTCCAGGGACTGTGCCGGGACCCACCTTTCACATTGATGGACCCGGCGTCGGTCCAACCGCAGAGGGAGGTTGGCTGGCCAGGTCCCTCTAGCAGCCAACTAATCTGGTACAGGTATACCAATATATAGGAGTGATCCATATAGCTCACATAACTGTGGTTACATACGTTTTCCTTCGTTTAGCCTTGTTTATCGATCACGATAAAGTCCTCTATGAAGGCGGTCTGTCCTGTTGATATGATGATGACCTTTGATGTAATAGATTCCAAAGGTGATCATTGTTTAATGATGAAGAAATATAAGGCTTTGGCCTTGGTGGCCCTCAGGGTTGAGAAGACAGGGCTGGAGAGACAGATTCACTTCACACCTTAGTTAAGATAGGCTCTCTGGGTTTGGAAAGTTCTTAAAACAGTTGTGTCTTACATTAGCCTATTGGCCTTCTCTGTCTAAGCAAGTTGGTAGTTATATTTTTTTCCCCAACAAAATGAGCAGATTTTAGGCATTAGAACTTGACAGATGTGTTGTTTGAAAAAATGTGATATATAGTCTTTTGATCAGAACCAATGTGAACGGAGGTTGTTATCAACATTGTGAAAGATTTATCTTGATGTTGTCGCTGCAACCATTTCCTCAGTCTGTTTGAGGGTTCCCACGTCTTGAGAAGAAAAGTTGACATTTTATTAAATTGGATGTAGAAATTATAGAAATGTTGTCATCTGTATAACATGCAAATGTACCAGAAAATGTGAAATTACACTGATATCTGAGGACCAGTTTGTTTTTTGTTACTGAAACCTGTTGATCTTTCATATTTTAAGGAGGTGTTATTTTGTCATATTTTAGACCCACTGTCTTGACTGGTATCATTAAGGCACCACTACCCATCCTCACATTAAACACATACAGATGGAGCAAAAATTAAATATATGTAATTTTTTAAAAGTGTGTGTTACTGACCAGGTCCGGGAGTTTGGAAAAGCTGGGGGTCTTTGGGGCGGCTGTAGAGGGAGTATGCAGGGGTCCCGTCACGCCCAATCCTGGTGATGTTGGAGGGAACCAAGTACCCTGGCCCAGGGGAGCAGTCTGAGCTGAACTGGCGGTGGCGCGTCCCAAAACTGAACGCCGGTGCTTTCAGCTTCCTGGGGTCATGGTAGTTCAGACCTGAAGGAGGATAGGCGAAGATGATTGCCCATGTGTCTTTTCATACCTCAAAATAAAACCAATCAACAAACTAATCAAAAGGTTAATAACAAATCAACCAATAAATCAATCACTACGTTTGTTGTACCTGTTGCTCCAGGCAGGGCATACTTGGGTCCAGGGCTGCTGTAGAGTGCAGCGATGGTGCCTCTGGGCTTGTGGGGCCTCCAGGAGCCAACCCAAACATCAGTGCCTGACATGATTAGTCTGTGGACATGGATAGAAGGGATTAAAGTCAATTTAGTCAAAATATCCTAAGAACTGCCTTTTTAAGAGCGGATTGCCTTAATTTAGGTAATTGCCTAGCTTTTTAGAGCTGGTGAATCAGTGCAGGTATCTGGAGCTCGTTCGTCTGTTTGGTTGGTGTTCCAGACTAACTGTGGCGCAATAGTAATGGGCACATAATATATGTCATAATAAGATGTGCTCAGCTGCGCGCTAAAGTTTCGAACACTTCTGAGCAAAATTAGTGTGACGACTGTTTAGTTGCTTTACTCAATAAAATGGCCCGTTCTAAGTTATTTATATGAATAAATGATGATACTATGTATGGGTCTCTGCTGCCTCGACGTTAATGTATAGACACAGAACGATTTCCCCTTAATTGAGACCCCTCTCTGAAATAAAAGTTTATATCAGTTTATATCAGTTTATACTAGTGCTGAAACTATGAACAGATATGAATGCATCATGCTGATACAGACCTACCACCATACTGTAGTAAATATAGGACACGGGCGACCATGACGGTGTGACTGCGCGTCTATATCTGGCTGTATTCAAGTTGCCCGTTTTTCCAAATAGACATCTGTTTGCAAGATAAACATTGATATAATACAAATCCACCTATCTAAATTGGCCAACCTGTATTATAGTTCGTTGTCTTCTCGGCACGGGTCTTCTCCGCACTGGGTGCTCCTAAGACACGCACGTGCACCGGACCAAACACTGTGGAGCTCTGATTGTTTGACTTCGGTTGTCCTCATTCTCACTATGACGACGTTACCATGGAGACGGAACTTTAACAGACAGGTCAGCTTTAAATTCATAATATGGCAACAACAAAAAAAACGTTTACGATTCATTTTTCTTGGTGGTTATGCTATTATCGGATTCATTAGGTTACTTACGAAATCCGACTTTTTTTATATGTTAGAGAAAACCCCCACTGAAAGATGCAGAACATGAATAATCATATGTATCTTGGTAAACTATTTTATAAGATAATTAAGTGAAATTTAATGGGCAGAGTAGGTGGACACTCTACTTAATGTTAATGTTGTATTTTAAGGACAGATGTGATTTTGCATCAATATTCATCAATGACAATGTTCTCAAGATAAACAGCTTGCAGGGTGTGTTAGGTTTAACATCTAATATTGACTGAAAATGAGCCTGTACCTTAAATGTGCAGAACACATAAAAGTAAACTCTCATCTAACAGTGGCTTTGGCATTAGTGAAACATTTGGCATCCAGATCTCTGTAGTGCCACATGTAGGCCTACATAATTATGCCCAGGCCTGATTGAGACCATAACAAACCGGTTTACTGTCATCTCTCCATCAAACTAACTTTAATCCTCTATATTTTGGGATCTGAGTAGCAGACTGCTGACTGTTAAACGATGATTCATGAAAAACTGAAACAAAACCTTTTTGGAAAATTAAGGATCAGCAAGTTAAATCAAATAAATGTATCAGCATTCAGATTATTGGGTATGATCAGTGGATATGTTCTCCCCAATGGACATGTTCTCTTCGATTGCTATTTTATGGGGCCATCCCTTGTTTCATTTTCTAGGCCTCCTAGGTATTTGAGTACTGCCGCTAGGGGAAGCTGTGACGTCAAATGGGATCTCTGTCTCATCATTTTATCCTGTTAATTCAAAAGTGCAATATGACTCTCAAAATACTTAGGTAACATGGTTAATTACATAGTGCATGAGTTTGGTGACGTTTGAAGGCAATTGGAGGGAGTTTTAATTGAGGCAAACACTTGTTGATATTCTCCCCATTGTAAGTAATGGAGGTTGGCTAGGTTTCTAATAGTTTACGTGTAAGGGGATTAAGATGGCGTCCAAACTTTTAGTACTTTTTTCCCAACAACCTTTTAGCTCCTATATGTTTTATTTCTATGAACAAAGGCTCAGTTTAGTTTTAGGGAATATATGTAAATATGCATGGTGATGATAAAATGTGTTAAAGTGTTAATATTTATACAAAAATTATTTGAGCAGTTTGCTAGCTTGATGCTAAGCAAATGTAGCTTGGCTGGGCACTAGCAAGCTCTAGGCTCGTTGGTTTCGGTCAATGTTAGCTTGGTTTATAGTGTAATGGTTCTAGCATAGCTTAGCACAGGCTTCCAGTAATGTACAACTTTTTCGAAATTGACACTGATAGTACAGTAAGTTACTAGTAATGTGAATGTGGAATATGGAATGGGAAGATTTAATAGTACAATAGAGTTGTAATGCATAATTGATTTTGACAACAAATAAAAGATGAAGAAAATATATTTGAATAAATCTTGGAGAATGCTTACTACTGAGCACCACTAACGTTTCTCCGTCTCATCATTTTATCATGTTAATTCAGGTTTATTATCTGCTGACCACATCTCAATCTGAGATGTGTAACACTTGCATGGTTATCAATTTATATTTCTTGGATATAAAATTGATAACCATGCAAGTGCTTGACTTGGGCAGGAGCTCACTCACCTCACATTGTTTACTACTTGAGCTACTGTTCCTCTTATAAAATATTAGTTCAAAAGTATTGTGGAGCTCCTGCACCAAAATGTAAACAGTACCGGCACCCAAAATGAGTACCGGCACCTATTTCATTCCAGAGCCCTTCATGGCATGATTATCTAGATCACTTATGCTTTGGTGCTCATCTCTCTGAACTGCTAATTTCTCTGGTCCCTGCATAGATTTGCGTTATTGATGCTTGAGTCTGATGCTAAATCGTGATAAGCTTTGAGAGTTGGTCAATAAAGGTTAGAGGCTGTTACTGGGTGTTACGTTTAAACAGACAACCTGTCCAACCTCCCGCTCTAAAGACATCTGAGTCTCTCTGTCTGAATCCCATTACTCTGTCTAATTAAAAACTTCAGGGCCCTCCAGGGCCAATAGTCCCAGGATCTCTGAACTGGACCCTGCCGTAGCAGGCTGCTTTCATTAGATTAAATACAATAATGAGAAAATCTTTTGTCTTTGCATATAATTAAGGCTCAGATGAAGGACATGTTGATCGATGGCGGGGAGCGACAGATTTGTAAATAAGTTAGAGCTGCCAATGAGGTCCTGCCAGGGATCAATAGGAAATGTCCAGCTCAGATTGGAGCGCAGGGATAGGCTGTCGTCACAGCAACGGGACATTGTCAATAATAACAACTAGTTACAGATCTGCTGTTTTCATTTGATCACTCTGTTGTTGCTGAAAATGCAGCAGGAAATGCAAATGATAGTGTATTCAAAGTTTTAAAAAACTTCTAAAGTTTGTGATTTCCATTTAAAAATATCTGACTTGATTTGCCCTAATGAAAAATGTATCAACCTGTAAAAAATTTCATTAATTATAATCCACACAATAATTAAGATTTCCTGTTGCTGCAGCATTATTTTCCTGCTGTGAGGAGGAGGGTCAAATTAGGATAGGGCATCTGTACATCTCATACTGCAAACATCTAGCTGAGAGTGGGTGTGTGTGTGTGGGGAGGCTCTGTGAATAATGCTAGGGTCAGTTAGCTTGTGTGTGTGTGTGTGTGTGTGTGTGTGTGTGTGTGTGTGTGTGTGTGTGTGTGTGTGTGTCCAATGGTCACGAACCATAACCCTGATTCAACAAATCAAGGTTTACATAAGAAATCACATAGATTGTTCGGCTGTTTTAGTACCAGGATGGAATAAAAGCCTGCACACCCTGTAGATCTCCAGGACCAGGTTTGGTGACAACTGTTTTTCAAAGATTGTTTTCCTTCCCGGTCACCGTTTTATTTATTTATTTATTTATTTGGGTCCACATTAGCTTTTTCAGAAGAAGCGGCTCCTCTTCCTGGGGTCCACAAAAACACAAAGCATGACAAGTAAGAAAACACTGAAACACTGATAGACAAGGACAGTCACACAAATGTAAAATACAATGATATACAAACAATACAACTAAAAAATTATATAAACAATACAACAAACATTGTGTGTGTCTGTGTCTGTGTTTGTGTGTGTGTCCCCTCACAGTTCTCACCGTTCCATTTTTTACAGGTCATTTTGCTGTTTGCTTGAGTAATTTGAGATGAAAATGACTTCCATGCGATCATGGCTCTTAATAATACTGTGTTGCTGTGAATTCATTTTGGACCTGTGAAGAGACCCCTGGTGGCATGTCTTGTAGGGTATGTGTGGGTGTCTGGGCTGAATGTTATTTGATTATGCAGACAATCTAAATTTTCATCACAGAAATATTTCTCATGAAATAGAACTAGAAGATAAGCAGTTAATCTCACGTCAACCCTCAACCAGGAAAGACTGGCATGCATGTTGTTGATGTTAGTTCTGTATGTGTAGTTAAGGGTAAGGCATGCTGCACTGTTTTGCAGCTTTGCTAGGTCTTTCTTTGCTGCACTTGACCATATTACCAGACAGTAATCAAGATGGGACAAGACCAGAGCCTTAACAACTAGTTCAGTTGATTTCAAAAACAAAAAACATATTTTTATAACAGACATATTATAATCAATATTATACCAAGGAGTTTAGCTTCCTCAACTTGCTCAATGGTCACACCCTTTATTCACAACTCCAGTTGAGGGTTAGGTCTTAGAGAATGTTTTGAAACAAATACAATGCTTTAAGTTTTATATATATTTAAGGCCAGTTTATTCTTAATATTTAATCACCCATTCGGATACTGACTAACTCCTTATTTTTGTGAGGCTTTGGTTGCTGACATGTAGAGTGTGGATTGGAATCATTTGCATACTTAGTCATTCTAGCTTTGTGTAAGACCAGTGGCAAATAATTTGTAAAAATAGAGAAGATTAACACGGAAGGGACACGGAACTGTACATATCTGATGTTAGAGAAGCTTCCATAGAAGAACACTCTCTGGGTTCTATTGGATATATAACTATTCAACCATGTGGTGGCATGTGATGTAAAGCCATAGTAAGTGAGTTTCTTAAATAACAATTTATGATCAATAACATCAAAGGCTGCACTGAAATCTAACAATACAGCTCCAACTATCATCTTATTATACATTTCTTTTAACCAATCATCAGTAATCTGAGTCAGTGCAGTACAAGTTGAGTGGCCTTCTCTATATGCATGCTGAAAGCCAGTAGTTAACTTGTTCTCTGAAAAATAGCATTGTATTTGGTCAAACACAATTCTCTCAATCAGTTTACTAAGACATGTACAGTCGTGGCCAAAGGTTTTGAGAATGACACAAGTATTGGTCTCCACAAAGTGTGCTGCTTCAGTGTTCTTAGATCTTTATGTCAGTAGTTACTATGGTACACTGAAGTATAATTACAAGTATTCCATAAGTGTCAAAGGCTTTCATTGACAATGAGATTCAGTTTATGCAAAGAGTCAATATTTGTAGTGTTGACCATTCTTTTTCAAGACCTCTGTAATCCGCCCTGGCATGCTGTCAATTAACTTCTAGGCCACATCCTGACTGATAGCAGGCCATTCTTGCATAATCAATGCTTGGAGTTTGTCAGAAGTTGTGGGTTGTTGTTTGTCCACCCGCCTCTTGAGGATCGATCACAAGTTCTCAATGGGATTAAGGTCTGGGGAGTTTCCTGGCCATGTACCCAAAATGTCGATGTTTTCTTCCACAAGCCACTTAGTTATCACTTTTGCCTTATGGCAAGGTGCTCCATCATGCTGGAAAAGGCATTGGTCATCACCAAACTGTTCTTGGATGGTTGGGAGAAGTTGCTCTCGGAGGATGTGTTGGTACCATTCTTTATTCATGACTGTGTTCTTAGGCAAAATTGTGAGTGAGCCCACTCCCTTGGCTGAGAAGCAACCCCACACATGAATGGTCTGAGGATGCTTTACTGTTGGCATGACACAGGACTGATGGTAGCGCTCACCTTGTCTTCTCCGGACAAGGTGTTTTCCGGATGGCCCAAACAATCGGAAAGTGGATTCATCAGAGAAAATGACTCTACCCCAGTCCTCAGCAGTCCAATCCCTGTACCTTTTGCAGAATATCAGTCTGTCCCTGATGTTTTTCCTGGAGAGAAGTGGCTTCTTTGCTGCCCTTCTTGACACCAGGCCATCCTCCAAAAGACTTCGCCTCACTGTGCGTGCAGATGCACTCACACCTGCCTGCTGCCATTCCTGAGCAAGCTCTGCACTGGTGGTGCCCCGATCCCGCAGCTGAATAAACTTTAGGAGACGGTCCTGGCGCTTGCTGGACTTTCTTGGGCGCCCTGACGCCTTCTTCACAACAATTGAACCTCTCCTTGAAGTTCTTGATGATCCGATAAATGGTTGATTTAGGTGCAATCTTACCAGCAGCAATATCCTTGCCTGTGAAGCCCTTTTTGTGCAAAGCAATGATGACGGCACATGTTTCCTTGCAGGTAACCATGGTTGACAGAGGAAGAACAATGATTTCAAGCACCACCCTCCTTTTAAAGCTTCCAGTCTGTTATTCTGACTCAATCAGCATGACAGAGTGGTCTCCAGCCTTGTCCTCGTCAACACTCTCACCTGTGTTAACGAGACAATCACTGACATGATGGCACCTGGTCCTTTTGTGGCAGGGCTGAAATGCAGTGGAAATGTTTTTGGGGGATTAAGTTCATTTTCATGGCAAAGAGGGACTTTGCAATTAATTGCAATTCATCTGATCACTCTTCATGACATGCTGGAGTATATGCAAATTGCCATCATCAACACTGAGGCAGCAAACTTTGTGGAGACCAATACTTGTGTCATTCTCAAAACTTTTGGCCACGACTGTACAAAGGTTTCTGATTTGAGAAGAGGACATATAGGACAACACTGGAGGGCAGTGTTGTCCTATATGAAAGGAAAGGTTCATTCTAGGCAGACTGTGAGACTGCGAGCACATTGGAATCATTTGTTGCTGTTCTGTGCTTTATTATTAAGGAGTAATGGTTCACTATAGACAAAATATTAATAAAAACATATTTTACATCAACTGAATCAGTTAAATAAAAATATTTGTCATGATCTTTATCTGTATCTAACATGTCTGCTTTAGTTTTCTACATCGTGTATTACTATAAAATGCAAGTACAAGCTATCCAAGTCAAAATGCTTGAATTTGGTCAATTTAGCAGGTCTTTATTCATATGAAAAACTGATGTATTTTATTTTCCATGTGGTCTATATTAAAGGGCACTTCATTTAATATAACAAGCTTTTTCAATATTGGTGCACAATTTCTACATAAAATATAAAAGGCACGCAATAGGAAATCCTTTCTTGGAACAACCAGTAAGAGACAACATGAGAAGACAAGATAGATATTCAGAGGTATTGCCATGGTATTGGCTGTGTGTGTTTGAGGAGATTGGAGAGGATGTCAACACGGGCCAGTATTGACAACACTTCACTTCCTCTCTCATACACAGACAGGAAGCCACTGTCACATGACTGAGGTATTGGTAATTTCACCATACGGTTGGTCTCTTGCTTCCAGAGTAAACACAGAGAGACAGATGGACGGACCCCTTTTAATGTAATCAATACATTCAACAATTAAATGGAAACTGCAACAAAATGTGCTGTCAGTGTGCTTGGAAACAGAGAGATACATTCCCATAGGAAAGCAAAATCCAAGATGAGATCTCCTTTATAACCTCTGTCCATCTCCTAGACAAAAAAGAGCAGTAGTCAATACTAAAGTGAGATGTTGTGCATTTTCTCATACATCTCAATTGCCACTCCTAAGAAGTAGACATGGATCTGTCTCACAGTGATCACTGTATGAGTTCTCTGAACTCTCTCACACATGTCTCTTTTCCCAGTCTCGCCTACTAGATAAATGAGAGTAGTGCAAGATCTGGATGCTCTATCTCAAACATGTCTTACATTTATCCCAAACAGATCTCAGTGGTATTTACACATTGTAATCTTGGACCTATTTCACTATGAACTATATATGAGATTAATTATTACAGGTCTGATCAATTCATGCAAATGTCTTCTCAGAGTTATCTCTACATGATCTTAAAGCGGTGAAGTGTAAAGTAATCACAAAAGTGGAGCAGATATGATTTATTTCCATTAATTCATCATTCAATATACATTCATACTGTTAAACACAAGTCATTTGTTGAGTATACCTAGTCCTTCTCAAGTTTCAGACCTGCCAACATGCACGCATTTTGCGTACCAACTACGCAATTATCTGTCCATGTAGGCAGGTACGAGTTCCGAGTTAAAAGTGTTTTTTTACATTTTAATAAAACATAAATCCGCTGAGTAAATCTAACATCCCGATTCTCGAGCTGCAACACTTAGACATGTACGGAGTTAGTGTCAATTTACGTGGAGATGAATACATCATTATTCGACGTAGACCCTACTGTTTGTTGTGATGCTGAGTTTGCCGACTGTCAGCTGTACGTAAACACATGGAAAAATCCCTTTTCTACTCCGTGTGTTGTGGAAAGGTAAACACTGTCCAATTTACAATGATTTTGTGACTTTTGTGATATGAAAAAAAGTTTGCATGTGCTGAAAACATTTGTTAACGTTGTGTATTTCTGGCCGACACGTGGGCTAATTATAGTCTGCTCGTTAGCCATAAGTTAGGTAATTGTTTCAAGTTAACGTTAGCGAACATTCAGTGGGCACTAAAATGCCAGCAGTTCACTCGCATTTGCTAGTGAAATAAATGGAATGCAAATACGAAAAATAACTGGTCGCATTTGTGTGAGTCTGATATACATTTAATTCTGAGTCCCATTAGTTGTATTTTCCACATAACATTTGTAACTACGTCACAAAAAGCATTACAAAAGTATAATGAAAAATAAATATAAACATATTGGCATTAAATGGAGTCTGGAGTTTAGAAGACTGCGCAATGAAGAATGAAAAGTCCGGCAATGGCATTTTAGAAGCATTGCCTCTATTGCTAATACCTGACACAGGTATTAGCAATAGAGGCAATGCTTCTAAAATGCCATTGCACTAGATTTGAGATTTTATCAATTTCGAAAATCTGAAATGATGCAAAGAAATACAATAGGCACCTTTACATAGGTTGAAATACCGGACTTTTCTAGCGAACAGCGTTCAGAGTCCCAAACTGTGTAGCCAGTTTGTGGTCCATGCGATCATTTGTTTTTGTTTTTATGTTTTCAAAATGATTTCGCTTTTAGTGTTGATTAGGAACCGTGTCTAAAAAGCCAATACGTGTGAGCTCATCCCTCAACTTTCATGGCACGCTTTCCCTGCATTATTCCTGAGCGAGCCTCTGATGATCTGGTGGAAGATGAGTTTAGACTCTATCAGGCAACAACCTTTGAGCAGAGTCCGGTCAACATGTGCACAGATCAGGCCTGGGGAGAAATCGGCACACTGAAAAGAGGGGGGGGGCCTACTGGTCTACTCCCACCTTTCCGCTGTGATACTGGGGATATTGGTCATATTCCACAGCAATGCAGACTGCGAACGAATATTCAGTCTCGTTTTCAAGAACAAAACCCAGTACAGAGCCTCCCTCAGTACAGACATTCTGAGTGTCCTCGTTACCAAGAAAGTTTCAATGGCTGCCAGAGGAACTGTTTGCCACAGAGACGTCTACCCTGATGCCCTGCTGCGTAAGGCTACATCTGCTTGCTAACAGGCAAATCTGTCTAGGAAATGATTTCCTGAACATTAGAAGGTCTCCAGAAGATTTGTTCTCACCCACTGTTTACTATCATAGCTTTTTCGTTTTTATTATCGGATAACATGTTTATTTGATACTGATGCTCTGCTTCAAAATGTGTTCTTCTTATCATAACAGGTTTTTTTTATCGTAGATAAGACGTTTGTACATTTTGTACCTAAACAAATAACTTATTATTTGTTTAATAAAATAAATAAAAAACTCAAAGAATAAAGACCCTTTGTGTGTTCTTTCTAATTAGATCTTGTTAGTGACTTTTACCATAAGTGTAAATTGAATGCTGTCAAGCAAGAAAGTATTCCAACCTTTTATAGACTTGTTTGGTACAATTCTATAATTGCGATCAGACTCACAAACAGATCACGGGCAGGGGGAAAGAAATTCCAAAGAGTTGAAAGGTGGTCTGGTACTCTAAAACGTTGGCCAGGGTTGGAAGGTCTGAAGTGTGTTTGGGAAATGAGCTGCAAACACAATACCGGGCATAGATGTCAAGTCAAGGAAAACAGCTCTGCCCAAAACACGTTCAAGGGCAATTACAACTGTGTTGACAAAGGGATTCCAATAGGGGCACAAACATGAAAGCATGTACCATGTGTTACAGTATCTTGCAGCAAAGAAAAACCTGCACTTTCAAATGTACAAATAAGTGCCCATTTGTCACCTGATTCCTCAGAGGTAAAGAATAATTAAATCTGTCCCTACTTTATTTGTGCATATTAGAAAAAAAACAAATTGTTCCTGCTTTTTCCTTTCACATAATGCCTTAATATGGTGACCAGCATGTTTTTCTATTGCAGAGAGGTGTCTTGCCTCCAGTTGAAGTTCACTTGATGCTCCAGTTATGGTTGTTCTCGACTTATCACTGTTTTCATCACAAAAACTATGGTCATTGGTCATCCGTGCGATAAAGTCAGCTATGGCATTAGCTGGCTTTATGATTTGCGAAATAGCAGGGATAGACTATACTAAGTTGACTGCATGGACCATTTGCATGGGTATATTTAGAGTACCATGTATGAGCCTTAACAAATAGCCATTTTTGTCTTCAAAATGGAAACATGAATGAGTCCATAATGGGCCAAGGGCTCTGACGCTTTCTGCCAGGTGAACAAGAAGATGAATATTTGCAGTTTTGTAACGCTCACCATAGAGATTACTAATTTGTTGTATTGTTATGGAGTCCATCAGAAGAATGAAAATAGCTTCACTTAGAAGGAGGAAGTGATTGTAGTAAATCATTCCAAGAACACCAACAGGTCCAAAAAAATATTAAAAGAGCCCGATATTCTGATGCCTTAAAAAACATCCTGTGAGATGCTACTGATCGAGGATATCGCATCAAGGATGGTGGTCGGATATCTTGCAATCGCTTGTCTGTTTCTTTTGACATGCTGAAGGACTACTGAGAAAACTCAGTGGAAAACCATAGAAGCATCAGAAGGCGCATCACTCCAAACAGAGCTGAGTGTATGCAGTTGTCATCGGAATTTCTATCTCAATGTTCTAAATGAACTCTTATAACTCTGTCTGTATCCTGAAGGTTGTAATTTCTTCAGTTTGGTTAATAATACAGTGTCAGGCTCTGGCCATAGAGAAGCTTTGCTTCTCTATATTTCTATGGTCAGAGTCTGGCAGATCTATCATTTCTATTTCTGTCTGGTGTGTGTGTGTAGGATCCCTAATTAGAGGCAGCTGCTATGCATTACCTCTAATTAGGGATCTTACTTATATGTCTGTGTTCCACTCCGTTGGCGTGGTTCATTGTTGTATATTGTCTCGTGTCGTGCTACGTGTGTTCCTTTTCATTATATATTTGTTATTTTGTATGGTTCGCTAGTTCATTAAATAAACATGTCGAACTATCGTTACGCTGCGCCTTGGTCTCTCTACACACCCGAACGTGACAGAATGAACCACCACCCGACCAAGCAGCGATATACTGGAGCAAAGGAGAAAAAAGGAAGACAGCGGCGTAATCGTGGATACGGAGGTAAAGGAGGCCGTAGTCAACCCCAGGAAAATTTCGGGGGGGGGCTATGGGGGTGGTCTGTTAATGAAGAGGAGGCACCAGTACCACTCTCCATGTGGAATACGGTGGAGAAGGAGGAAGAGGAATACCTGAAGGGGGTATTTTGTGACATTATGGAGCTGTGTAGGCGTAATCGGGAAGAATGTGAGAACGAGCGGAGGGAGCTGGAGTTAAAGGTGCCCACGGTGTGCATCCCCAGTCCGGGTCGTTTACTGTCTACATCCCGCGCCGAGTCTCCATTGTACATCCCCACTCCAGTATGTCCTATGCCGGTTTCACGTGTGAGAACTCCAGTGCCAGAACAGTTCGCTCCACCGGTGCCCAGTCTGGGTCCGGCCGTCTGCTACACTCCAGTGCCAGAGCAGTCCGCTCCACCGGTGCCCAGTCTGGGTCCGGCCGTCTGCTCTACTCCAGTGCCAGAACAATCCGTTCCACCGGTGCCCAGTCTGGGTCCGGCCGTCTGCTACACTCCAGTGCGCCTCTCCAGTCCGGTACGTCATGTGCCTACTCCTCGCACTAGCCCTGAGGTGCGTGTCACCAGTCCGGCGCCATCAGTGCCGACTCCACGCACCAGGCCTCCAGTGCGCCTCTCCAGTTCGGTACGTCATGTGCCTGCTCCCCGCACTAGCCCTGAGGTGCGTGTTGTTAGTCCTGTGCCACATGTGCCGACTTCACGCACCAGGCTTCCAGTGCGCCTCCCCAGTCCGGTACGTCCCGTGCCGACTCCCCGCACTCAACCTCCAGTGCGCCTCCCTAGCCCGGTACGTCCCGTGCCGACTCCCCGCACTCGACCTCCAGTGCGTGTGCCCAGCCAGGTTCCTCCAGTGCCAGCTCCACGCACCAGGCCTCCAGTGCGCCTCCCCAGTCCGGTACGTCCCGTGCCGACTCCCCGCACTCTACCTCCAGTGCGCCTCCCTAGCTCGGTACGTCCCGTGCCGACTCCCCGCACTCGACCTCCAGTGCGTGTGCCCAGCCAGGTTCCTCCAGTGCCAGCTCCACGCACCAGGCCTCCAGTGCGCCTCCCCAGTCCGGTACGTCCCGTGCCGACTCCCCGCACTCTACCTCCAGTGCGTGTGCAAAGTCCGGTACGTCCCGTGCCGACTCCCCGCACTCGACCTCCAGTGCGTGTGCCCAGCCAGGTTCCTCCAGTACCAGCTCCACGCACCAGGCCTCCAGTGCGCCTCTACAGTCCGGTACGTCCCGTGCCGACTCCCCGCACTCGACTTCCAGTGCGTGAGCCCAGCCAGGTGCCTCCAGTGCCAGCTCTACGCATCAGACCGTCGGTGCGCCTCGACATCCCGGAGCCTCTCGTGATGATCGACAGCCCAGAGCCTCTCGTGATGGTCGACAGCCCGGAGCCTCCCGTGATGGTCGAAAGCCCGGAGCCTTCCGTGACGATCGACAGCCCGGAGCCTTCCGTGACGATCGACAGCCCGGAGCCTCCCGTGACGCTCGACAGCCCGGAGCCTCCCGTGACGCTCGACAGCCCGGAGCCTCCCGTGACGCTCGACAGCCCGGAGCCTCCCGTGACGCTCGACAGCCCGGAGCCTCCCGTGACGCTCGACAGCCTGGAGCCTCCCGTGACGCTCGACAGCCCGGAGCCTCCCGTGACACTCGACAGCCCGGAGCCTCCCGTGACGCTCGACAGCCCGGAGCCTCCCGTGACGCTCGACAGCCCGGAGCCTCCCGTGACGCTCGACAGCCCGGAGCCTCCCGTGAAGCTCGACAGCCCGGAGCCTCCCGTGAAGCTCGACAGCCCGGAGCCTCCCGTGAAGCTCGACAGCCCGGAACCTCCCGTGACGCTCGACAGCCCGGAACCTTCCGTGAAGATCGACAGCCCGGAACCTTCCGTGACGATCGACAGCCCGGAACCTTCCGTGACGATTATATGGCCGGTGCTCAGGACTGCCACACCGGTGCTCAGTCCTGGCCCGGTTATTTGCCCCGCTCCATGGCCTGAACTTATTTCCCCACCATTGTTGTATCCAGGACCGGTGGGTTGCCCCTTTATATGGCCGGAGTCGCCTGCCACACCGGTGCCCAGTCCTGGCCCGGTTATTTGCCCCGCTCCATGGCCTGAGCCTTTTTCCCCACCATGGTCATTTCTAGGACTGGTGGGTTGCCCCTTTATATGGCCGGAGTCGCCTGTTACACCGATGCCCAGTCCTGGCCCGGTTATTTGCCTCGCTCCTTGGCCTGAGCCTTTTGCCCCACCATGGTCATTTCCAGGACCAGTGGGTTGCCCCTTTAAATGGCCTGAGTCGCCAGCCACACCGGGCCCAGTAGAAATGGGGAGGAAGCTAGCCACTTCGCCGGGGCCGGAACCGCCACCTGCGATCGTGTGATGTTTTTTTTTTCCTCCCTTACCCTTCCCTCATGTTTGTGTTTAATTTTCTTGCGGCCGGGAGTCCGCGCCTTTGGGGGGGGGTACTGTCAGGCTCTGGCCATAGAGAAGCTTTGCTTCTCTATATTTCTATGGTCAGAGTCTGGCAGATCTATCATTTCTATTTCTGTCTGGTGTGTGTGTGTAGGATCCCTAATTAGAGGCAGCTGCTATGCATTACCTCTAATTAGGGATCTTACTTATATGTCTGTGTTCCACTCCGTTGGCGTGGTTCATTGTTGTATATTGTCTCGTGTCGTGCTACGTGTGTTCCTTTTCATTATATATTTGTTATTTTGTATGGTTCGCTAGTTCATTAAATAAACATGTCGAACTATCGTTACGCTGCGCCTTGGTCTCTCTACACACCCGAACGTGACATACAGAGAGAGCTCCAGCTTTGCAATGGTCAGTCTTTATTCATGAGAACGTTCTCCCAGAAAAAAACAATACATAGCTTTTTATACTACCCAGTCAGGAAAGCCTCCACCCTGTTTTATGGCCTGTAAGTTCTCAGGGTCTGCCTTCAAAGACTGTTATCTCCTGTTATCTCAGGTCACTCCCCTCAAAGACATCCCTCAGTTGCTAATGTTTACCCACACCTCAGAGGGACCAGACCCCCACTCTGATAGATGGGGGTTGTAAACTTTTATGGCTAATCTCCTGCCAGCCTTCACAAATGATCTCTTCTCCTTCATTATCTTAACCACTCCCTGACTCATTTACCAAATGGTAACATTCTAACCTAGTCTAAACATTGTCTGTGTTCCCACATTCTTAGAATCATAATCTTGTAATTCTAATACATCTTACACATTACACAGTTTCAGGGTGAAACATCTTAGTCATTACCATTAAACATACAAATTCCTCTATCAGTAGTCTTATGCCAGTGCTACGAATTAGGTCATACCTTTTAAGTTGGCTAAGCCTACAGGGACGCTTGACACCTTTCACAGTGTTTTTTTTCTCATAGGCCATTTTAGCATCATCAGCAAACGTTTGATGCGTGCGAGGTGGCCCTTTTGGATCCATTTCTTGGAATGGAAATGCATGAATATGTCCCCTTTGCCCTATCTTCACAGTCTTTCCAGGCTGCTCACATTTCTGACATCCAAAGTTCCCATTGAACTGCACTGTATTTAGTACTATTGCTTTGGCAGGCAAGTCACTTGTGCCAACAATGGTGAGCACTTTGCACAAAAACATTTCAGAGCCCTCTGCAGGTTGCACATGAATTCCATCCTCTTGAAGTTTACTCAATGTGTTACTTAGTGGTCTAAGAAATGTAACCATAGATGGTTTTGAGTCCCCATACCAAAGCCTGTCAAAAATCAAATGTTCTCTTTTTGTGCGTTCAATAAAGCTCAATTCATTAATGATACAATAAAAAGGCCACACTGAAAATGTAGATGATTTAAAAATAGGTACCCCATCTGTGTTCCATGTAAGTGAGATGTTTCTAGGATCACTAAGAGGACCATCTGCATGCTGTCTGTAAACTTATGCATCATATACAGTATATCTTCTATATTGTTAGGATCTTTCTTCTTCCTACAAAATCTAAAGTTTTTCCTGAAAACCAGGCTTGAGAAACAATGATCTTATTTGAGCATCAATTTGAACCTCCATGAAGGATGATGCTGATCCTTCTTCTGACATGCTGGTCCCATAGGTCAGACATTGCAATTGTTCAATCTCTACTGACGCAAAACATTTGCTGCAATACTTATGCATCACAATAGGGGAAGATACAGAGTGGGAAAAAAAGTCTCTGAACATATGTACACTGCTCAAGCAGTCTGTGTTGAGACTATCTGGACAAAGAAATGTTGTTAATTGAAGTAAATCACTAAGGGCCTTACCAGTTACTTTATGACAGTTTGCGTAAGCCATGATTACCAAAAGGCACTCCCAACGGTTATGGATTCATTGTCATATAATGGTTTGCCTGTTTTTGTTGTGTCGTTGGACGTTGACTGCAACTTTTCAAATCCCTCACTGAAGATAAAGTTCTAATCATAGGGCCAATCCTTGAAATCAGGCAACACTTCCTCAAAAGATTCAGATGCATCATACTGATCATTGTCACATACAGTTTTTAGGACATCAGGAGTATCTCTGCTGGCTGATCTGAAGTTGGAAGTTGGCTCTTTGTTTTCAATGGTAAAGTCAATCGTTGAAACATTCTCTTGTGCTGGTAACAGAAAATAGTAAAACAATAGTTTAATAGTATGTTTAGACAACATTTATTAATGGTAAAACATTGTGTTGCACCATCACTGTGAGTGTACACATGGATCTCAAAAAAACGTGGCAAGATAACACACACAGCAAATGAGATGTTTATGCAAATATGTTTCTAGTACAAGAGGGTGCTACTATAAAACATAGGAAGTGGAACAAAATGTTAATGAATAAGAATGTATAACTTACTTAACTGTTAATCCGTCGTGCTGCCGTGCTGTCCTGATGTGGTGGGTATGTTCTGTCCTGATGTGGCGGGTATGTTCTGTCCTGATGGGGCGGGCATGTTCTGTTCTGAAGGGGCTGGTGCGTCGATCCGTCCTGATGGGGTGGTTGCGTTCCATTAATGCGGGCAGGCTGCAGGGAGTAAAATAAAATAAAAACATTCAATTGTGTCTGCTATGTTAAAATATGGCAGAGCAATGCCACGCTACTCACCAAATGTGCAGTCCTTCTTGGTCGTTTAAGTGGCCCAGCGATGTCTTTATTCAAGGCTCTGGTCTTGTCATTTTGAATCTCCAATATTATTCAATAGAGATACAACTAATTAAGGCTAGCCCGGTGTTACAATGTGTTTGCTCACTCAATTATCATCAAGATATAGGCCTAACACATATAAAGATTCAAGATGCAATAATAATATGTATTACCAAATAAAATGTTTAGGAATTTTGTCCCTTATAAACAGTAAGTACACACATACTGTACAGTCGTGGCCAAAAGTTTTGAGAATGACACAAGTATTGTTCTCCACAAAGTTTGCTGCTTCAGTGTTCTTAGATCTTTATGTCAGTAGTTGCTATGGTACACTGAAGTATTCCATAAGTGTCAAAGGCTTTCATTGACAATGACATTCAGTTTATGCAAAGAGTCAATATTTGCAGTGTTGACCATTCTTTTTCAAGACCTCTGCAATCCGCCCTGGCATGTTGTCAATTTACTTCTGGGCCACATCCTGACTGATGGCAGGCCATTCTTGCATAATCAATGCTTGGAGTTTGTCAGAAGTTGTGGGTTTTTGTTTTTCCACCCGCCTCTTGAGGATCGACCACAAGTTCTCAATGAGATTAAGGTCTTGGGAGTTTCCTGGCCATGGACCCAAAATGTCGATGTTTTGTTCCCCGAGCCACTTAGTTATCACTTTTGCCTCATGGCAAGGTGCTCCATCATGATGGAAAAGGCACCAAACTGTTCTTGGATGGTTGGGAGAAGTTGCTCTCGGAGGATGTGTTGATATCATTCTTTATTCATGGCTGTGTTCTTAGGCAGAGTTGTGAGTGAGCCCACTCCCTTGGCTGAGAAGCAACCCCACACATGAATGGTCTGAGGATGCTTTACTGTTGGCATGACACAGGACTGATGGTAGCGCTCACCTTGTCTTCTCCGGACAAGGTGTTTTCCGGATGGCCCAAACAATCGGAAAGGGGATTCATCAGAGAAAATGACTCTACCCCAGTCCTCAGCAGTCCAATACCTGTACCTTTTGCAGAATATCAGTCTGTCCCTGATGTTTTTACTGGAGAGAAGTGGCTTCTTTGCCCTTCTTGACACCAGGCCATCCTCCAAAAGTCTTCGCCTCACTGTGCGTGCAGATGCACTCACACCTGCCTGATGCTATTCCTGAGCAAGCTCTGCACTGGTGGTGCCCCGATCCCGCAGCTGAATCAACTTTTAGGAGACGGTCCTGGTGCTTGCTGGACTTTCTTGGGCGCCCTGACGCCTTCTTCACAACAATTGAACCTCTCCTTGATGATCTGATAAATGGTTGATTTAGGTACAATCTTACCAGCAGCAATATCCTTGCCTGTGAAGCCCTTTTTGTGAAAAGCAATGATGACGGCACGTGTTTCCTTGCAGGTAACCATGGTTAACAGAGGAAGAACAATGATTTCAAACACCACCCTCCTTTTAAAGCTTCCAGTCTGTTATTCTGACTCAATCAGCATGACAGAGTGATCTCCAGCCTTGTCCTCGTCAACACTCTCACCTGTGTTAACGAGACAATCACTGACATGATGGCAGCTGGTCCTTTTGTGGCACGGCTGAAATGCAGTGGAAATGTTTTTTGGGGATTAAGTTCATTTTCATGGCAAAGAGGGACTTTGCAATTAATTGCAATTCATCTGATCACTCTTCATGACATTCTGGAGTATATGCAAATTGCCATCATCAACACTGAGGCAGCAAACTTTGTGGAGACCAATACTTGTGTCATTCTCAACTTTTGGCCACGACTGTATGCTGAAATACTAAGGCTACCAGCTAGGCTAACGTTATATTGGAATTCAATATGCATGGGGGTCTCGACTGAAGTATATTACTAATACAAACAGATAAAGCTATTTTACTTACTTTGTTAGCTCTGGCAAACACTGACGCAACTTTTCCCTCATGAGTTTGTAAGAAGAGCTCCCTGGCAAAACCATATAAAGTGTATTTGCTCCCTGGCAACTAGCTAATCAACCCGGCCATAAACTGTTTCGCATTTATTTCAAAGAACATATAATTCATTGGACGACCTTACTTGAAATGTGATTGGACGCCATATCAAGAATATTTCAAGGACAGCTTTTTTCCCATCTTCGTAACAATGCAAAAATCTGCAATTTTTTATCCAGAAAGTATGCAGATAAGCTAATCCATGCTTTTGTCACTTCTAGATTAGATTACTGCAATGCTCTACTCTCCGGCTACCCGGATAAAGCACTAAATAAACTTCAATTAGTGCTAGCCTCTCTACACTGGCTTCCTGTTAAGGCTAGGGATGATTTCAAGGTTTTACTGCTAACCTACAAAGCATTACATGGGCTCTCAGATTTGGTCCTGTCGTACATGCCTACACGTATGCTCCGGTCACAAGACGCAGGCCTCCTTATTGTCCCTAGAATTTCTAAGCAAACAGCTGGAGGCAGGGCTTTCTCCTATCGAGCTCCATTTTTATGGGATGGTCTGTCTATCCATGTGAGAGAAGCAGACTCCGCCTCAACCTTTAAGTCTTTACTGAAGACTCATCTCTTCAGTAGGTCCTATGATTGAGTGTAGTCTGGCCCAGGGGTGCAAGGGTGAACGGCAAGGCACTGGAGCGACGAACCACCCTTGCTGTCTCTGCCTGGCCGATTCCCGTCTCTCCATTGGGATTCTCTGCCTCTGACCCTATTACGGGGGCTGAGTCACTGGCTTACTGGTGCTTTCCATCCTGTCCGGTTTGTCCCCCCCCCCTGGAGTTACGATTGAACACAGATTCTCAATGATATTCAGGTCTGGGGACTGGCATGGCCATTCCAGAACATTGTACTTGTTCCTCTGCATAAATGCCCGGGTAGATTTTGAGCAGTGTTTTGGGTCGTTGTCTTGTTGAAATATCCAGCCCCAGCATAACTTCAATTTCAACTGGGCGTGTGTGCAGAAAAGGCTTCTTCCGCATCACTCTCCCGTACAGCTTCTCCTTGTGCAAAGTGCGCTGAATTGTTGAACGATGCACAGTGACACCATCTGCAGCAAGATGATGTTGTAGGTCTTTAGAGGTGGTCTGTGGGCTGTTTTTGACCGTTCTCACCATCCTTCGCCTTTGCCTCTCCGATATTTTACTTGGCCTGCCACTTCTGGCCTTAACAAGAACTGTACCTTTCCTCACTATGTTCCTCACAGTGGACACTGACAGCTTACATCTCTGCAATAGCTTTTTGTAGCCTTCCCCTAAACCATAATGTTGAACAATCTTTGTTTTCAGGTCATTTGAGAGTTGTTTTGAGGCCCCCATGTTGCCACTCATCAGAGGAGAGTCAAAGAGAACAACAACCTGCAATTGGCCACCTTAAATACCTTTTCTCATGATTGGATGCACTTGTCTATGAAGTTCAAGGCTTAATGAGCTCACCAAACCAATTGTGTGTTCCAATTAATCAGTGCTAAGTAGTTACAGGTATTCAAATCAACAGAATGACAAGGGTGCCCAAATTTTCTGCATAGCCTATTTTTCACATCTGATTTAATTTCATACAACTTAATATTGCTACACTAAAAATCTTTGTCTGGACAATACCCCAGTACTCAGCTTTTATTAGAAAATGAATGGCATGCCACTGTGATCATTTTCTGTGACGACAGAGTAAATTATTATGCAGCCTCAGAGCGGTGCCAAAACTTTTGCATATGACTGTAAATGCCCGGCTATGAAAAGCCAAGTGACATTTACTCCTGATGTATTTACCTGTTGCAACCTCTACAACTACTATGATTATTATTTGACCCTGCTGGTCATCTAAGAACGTTTGAACATCTTGGAGAAAGAACTGGCCTTAATGGCCATGAATTGTTATAATCTCCACCCAGCACAGCCAGAAGAGGACTGGCCACCCCTCAGATTCTGGTTCCTCTCTAGGTTTCTTCCTAGGTTTTTTTCCTTTCTAGGGAGTTTTTCCTAGCCACCGTGCTTCTACATCTGCAATGCTTGCTGTTTGGGGTTTTAGGCTGGGTTTCTGTATAGCATTTTGTGACATCGGCTGATGTAAAAAGGGCTTTGTAAATACATTTGATTTGAAGATTTGATTTGATTTGAAATACCCGCGGGAAAAACAGTTAGAGTTACGATTGAAGTCATTGCTTTGCTGATGCTGACGATGAGTGATCCACGTGGACCCTCGCCGCAGATAGTTTGAATTTGCTAAGTAAAGAAGGTAAGAATCATAATCAACTGAATACACTGTGAACGATTAACGATTACATTAACATTTAGCTACAACCGGGTTAGGAGCTGGCTGTTCAGAAATACAACAGCAGCAGGCTATCGATTTTCCATTTTGATCTCCCAGACTAGTAGTGCTATTATTGTTCAGATTTAAAGTTACTGGTTTTAACAAAAAGGTTAAATTATGGATTGAAATTAGCTAGTTAGCTAACCTGCTAGCTACCAGCATTTATAAATAATCTCTAATTTCTGCCCATATGACCCAATAATTATAATCTGCTTGCTTAATTAACTGAATTTAGATAAATCAATGATTGTACTTATCATTATATCATGAGTGATTGATGGGTTTGCATTTTTATTTATATCAATTGGTCAAAGAAGGCAAGTTACAATTGAAACCGCAAATTCTCTTGAAAACAAACATATTGAAATTACTATTCACAAAATGGACATTCCACAGCCTAAGAAGAATTGCCCTCCAAAGAGACAAAGGTTTCCCACAAAGAAGGTGCAGGATATTGGACCCAAATGAGCATTCTGGTAAGTACTGCGCTAATCTGAAATCATATCAATGTTTGCTACCCGTAGGATAAGCACCAGGAGAATATGATAATGTGCAAATACAGTTGAAGTCGTAAGTTTACATACACCTTAGCCAAATACATTTAAAGTCAGTTTCACAATTCCTGACATTTAATCCTAGTAAAAATTCCCTGTCTTACGTCAGTTAGGATCACCACTTTATTTTAAGAATGTGAAATGTCAGAATAATAGTAGAGTGATTTATTTCAGCTTTTATTTCTTTCAACACATTCCATCACAATGTACATACACTCAAATAGTATTTGATAGCATTGCCTTTAAATTGTTTAACTTGGGTCAAACGTTTCGGGTAGCCTTCCACAAACATCCGACAATAAGGTGGGTGAATTTTGGCCCATTCCTCCTGACAGAACTGATGTCAGGATTTTAGGCCTCCTTGCTCGCACATGCTTTTTCAGTTCTGCCCACAACTTTTCTATAGGATTGAGGTCAGGGCTTTGTGATGGCCACTCCGATACCTTGACTTTGTTGTCCTTAAGCCATTTTGCCACAACTTTGGAAGTATGCTTGGGGTCATTGTTCATTTGGAAGACCCATTTGCGACCAAGCTTTAACTTCCTGACTGAAGTTAAAGCTTGATATTGCTTCAATATATCCACATAATTTTCCTTCCTCATGATGCCATCTATTTTGTGAAGTGCACCAGTCCCTACTGCAGCAAAGCACCCCCACAACATGATGCTGCCACCCCCGTGCTTCACGGTTGGGATGGTCTTCTTCGGCTTGCAAGCCTCCCCCTTTTTCCTCCAAACACAACAATGGTCATTATGGCCAAACAGTTCTATTTTTGTTTCATCAGACCAGAGGACATTTCTCCAAAAGTACGATCTTAGTCCCCATGTGCAGTTGCAAACCGTAGTCTGGCTTTTTTATGGCGGTTTTGGAGCAGTGGCTTCTTTCTTACTGAGCGGCATTTTAGGTTATGCCGATATAGGACTCGTTTTACTGTGGATATAGATACTTTCATACCTGTTTCCTCCAGCATCTTCACAAGGTCCTTTGCTGTTGTTCTGGGATTGTATGTTCATCTCTAGGAGACAGAACGCGTCTCCTTCAAGAGCGGTATGGCGGCTGCGTGTTCCCATGGTGTTTATACTTGCGTACTATTGTTTGTACAGATGAACGTGGTACCTTCAGGCGTTTGGAAATTGCTCCCAAGGATGAACCAGACTTGTGGAGGTCTAAAAAAATTTTCTGAGGTCTTGGCTGATTTCTTTTGATTTTCCAATGATGTCAAGTAAAGAGGCACTGAGTTTGAAGGTAGGCCTTGAAATACATCCACAGGTACACCTCCAATTGACTCAAATGATGTCAATTAGCCTATCAGAAGCTCCTAAAGCCATGGCATCATTTTCTGGAATTTTCCAAGCTGTTTAAAGGCACCATCAACTTAGTGTATGTAAACTTCTGACCCACTGGAATTGTGATATAGTGAAATAATCTGTCTGTAAACAATTGTTGGTAGAATTACTTGTGTCATGCACAAAATAGATGTCTTAACTGACTTGCCAAAACTATAGTTTGTTAACATTAAATCTGTGGAGTGGTTGAAAAATGAGTTTTAATGACTAAAACCTAAGTGTATGTAAACTTCTGACTGTATGTGTCTCTTTTCACGTGTCTCAACCAGTGATCTTTTGAGTAACATAAGGCTTTAACATTTTCTCTCGCTCTTCAATTTCTCTTTCAGGAGATTTTGCTTTTGTGAGATTTGAGGATGGATACACTGTAAAAAAAAATCTTCCAAACATCTGATATTCTAGGTGAAGAGGCAGACAGCTGCAAGATCTTAGGTCAGGAGTAGCCATTCTAGCCAAGTGGTCAGACGGCAGATTTTATAGGGCCACTGTTGAATACATTGGGCAGCCAGACCAGATTAGAAAGAAAAACAATGACAGATTGTTAGATATGGACAAGCAAGAGAAGGGCCGTCCACCTCAACCAACAGTACTTCAGTCACCCACAACTGAACATTTAAGCTCACTATGTTCAAGTGACACTAATAGTTGAGAGGAGCCCACTGTCTGAACACGGCGAAGATGTCAGATCAATACCCCCTCTCTGCAGAGAAAACACAGCCAGTCCATCTCTATGGTGGCAACACACCCACCCTGTTGAGACAGCATCAACTAGCCCCAATTGAACAGCATGCACCAACCCCAGTTGGACAGCATCTCCCAGCCCCCATGAGACAGCACACACCCACCCTGGTGAGACAGGATCCACCAGCAGTGCAGGGACAACATCCACCAGCAGTCAGACAGCTTCCCCTAGCCCCCTTTGGGACAGCATACAGTCGAAGTGGGACAGCACACAGTCACAGTGGGACAGCACCAGTCGCAGTGGGACAGCACGCACCAGCCCCCACTGGATGGAACTCACCAGTCCCAGTTGGGACAGCACGCACCAGCCCCCACTGGATGGAACTCACCAGTCCCAGTTGGGACAGCACGCACCAGCCCTCACTGGATGGAACGCACCAGTCCCAGTGGGACAGCACGCACTAGCCCTCACTGGATGGAACACACCTGTCCCAGTGGGACAGCACACACCAGCCCCAGTGGGACAGCATTCACAAGCCCTCACTGGATGGAACGCACCAGCTCCAGAGGCACTGGACACACCAGCCGCATGGCAGCCATGTGATGGTTCCAGGAATGAGGTCGAAAAAAACCTCCATGACAAGGGAAGGATGGAGGAAGTCATTTTGAGAATAGGTAAGTAATTCATATCATGCCACCTCAAACTTTATTTTGTGAAGTTGAATTGTAAATCATTTTGAAAAACTTCTCCAACCCCATTTCTGTTGTATGTTTTTTTGTTTACCTTTGGAGGAGTGACTGGGCCTTGAACATACAATAATGAATGTACTGTATGTGCTATTGTCTCCTCTCAGACCCAGTCCAGATCTGAGAGCTGCACGCTCTCATTGACATCGTTGGAGAGAAACACTGAGCTACAGGAGAGAAGGCCATCGGTGCCGTCCGGCGAGCAAGAGTTGTTTCCTGACAGTGGCATGTTCCTCTCATCGTTGTTGTTCCTTGCTGCCATCCATCAGGCATCTAGGCAAGATTGCTTGCGTCTGTTTAATTTGTTTTTTGACAATTTTTTCTCAGTGGAAGAATGTGTCAATTCAGTTGCCTTTGGACGCCAAGGCAAGATCCCCGAGGGGAAGCGAGTCCTCGACCGGAAGAAGGTCAGCGGAATTCTAAGTATCTTCTCAAAGCTAGGTTACTTTGTTACTTAAAAACTGCCTACAGCAAATTAGAATTGATTCTTGATTAAAATGATTTACTTATGTTATTTGCTAATTCATCACTACAATCAAGTCAAATCAAGTTTCTGAAAACTGTATCTTAAATACCTCTAAAACAAAACAAAAATCCCTAATGTCCTTTTAAGACGTTTGTGTTTTGCATACCGTGAGTCCTTGAGTAGAATTGTCATGTGTTATTTATGTGTTATTTGTCAAAATATTCATAAAATGTTTGATATACTTTATTCCAGCCTACGTCTTGCGATGTGCTACCTTGTATGGTTGGACCGGAGTCGATGAAGGCATTCGTCAACAAGTGTAGGACCAGAGCAGGACAGAAACTAAAATATTTTTGTTTATGTACAATGTGCAATGTTTGTATTTGCAGTATGGTTAATTTAAGAACATTCTGTTATGTGCTTGGTGTTACGTGGAGGTTAGACTTTTTGTTGGCTACATCTGGTGGGTAACAACTGCGTATTTTAATCTCTACAATATTATTTTTGGGTTTACCTAATGTTTCAAATCCAGTACAAGAGCATATACTGTATATTCATTTTATTTACGTTCGTGCAGTTAATGGAACCCAATCTGTGCTGGGAATGAAAAGTGAGATGCTTTGTTAATATAATAAACACTGTTGAATGAATTTGTTGAACTGTATCAGTTTTCATTCTTGTTTTTTAACAGCTAATCATAATTAATACTGCAAAGTAATGCTAACAAATTACATTCTCAATTGTGTCTCATATCAAATGAATCAATGAATATAGCTTCTGAAGTAATTTTAAGATAAATAAATGAGACATGGAGGAGACGTTGCACATACAATGTAGAGATCTCCTTTATGGCTCATACTTCTTAAATATTTCTGAAATGATCACCTCAGACAAAGATCATTAGTCTAATAAAAGTCTCAAACGTATTGTCATTGCTCCTTTAAAATATCAGAGGCAAGAATGAGCTCAACGGTATACAATGATGAGACCTCCTCTGCTGATCATACTTCTCGAATACTGCTAAAACGATAATCTCAGTTCAACTTCATGTGTCCTATATATGTCTCATAGAAGTCTCTAACTTCATCTCAATATTTCTCCTAAGGGGCCTTTAGGCGCAAATACCCAGAGACACAAACGTTCACAGAATTATTCAAAATTGAGAAGCTCTAGGTAGTCTCAAAAGATCTGGAGGATATCTGAGTGAGCAACATTTTTTCCTATTGGTTGTATTATTATTTATTTTGTATTTTTAGCATCTAGCCCTCTCATTTGACAGTGAACTTGAGTGTGAGCCTCCACCCATACATTAGTGATGATTGATGCTGGTCAATTACAGTTGTGTTCTCAAGTAGTGTTATAACTGCCATTATAAACTAGGTGGTTCGAGCGTTCAATGCTGATTAGCTGACAGCCGTGGTATATCAGACCGTATACCTGCATTACCAACTACAGCCAAACTGTCACTGCTCATAATTGGGTCTCACTGTCCGGACAGAAATCAGCTTCACTGTTCATACTTAAACTGAAGCATCCCTCGCTCATCCCTCATTTCTCCCCTCCCATGGTGTGTGTGTGTGTGTGTGTGTGTGTGACAGTGGCCTGGGGGCCTGGTTGCTGTTGACAGGTACAGATGTAGGATCTTAATTTGAGACAGTTTGCTACAGCAGGAAAATAAACCTGCATCAACAGGAAATGTGAATAATTATGTGGCATTTTTGTAGGGTTTTTTTGTTAGAGAAAATCAAGTCTGAAATGTCAAAGTGGAAATTATAAACTTTAGAAGCCTTTTTAAAACTCAAATATACTACAAGTTTGCATTTCCTGCCGTGCATTTCTCAACAGCAAAAGAGTGATCAAATTAAGATCCTACATCTGTACGAGGGTTTCTGACTTGAGGAGAGCTGTCACCAAGATGACTGTAGCTGCCTCTCTGAGTGACACCTCCCTGTTACCGGAGATGATTAGGTGTGTGTGTTTGTTTGTGTGTGTGTGACTGACTAGAAGTTTTCAAGACATAGAAAGTTTCCCTGATGAGTTGACAGGTCCTCACACTGTAAAGCCTATCAAAGGACCCAGAAGAAAGGAGAGAGAAGAGGTAGAGGGAAGAGAGGATGAGAGAGATGCTCCCTGGTCACCAATTTAGGCCAACAAGCTCTGTCTCACTTCAGAATCTGATTAATTTTGCCTTGGATCTTGAGCTACCTGGCTGTTTAGGCCCTGCTATGGCACCCTGCAGCTGCACACACACACATGCACAAACACACACACATGAGCACACTGATAATAGGGGAGAGTGGAGTAAGTTGAGCCAAAGGGGTAAATTTAGCCACTCTTATACAAAATGTATAATTTGAACAAATGTTTAGGAAGAGGTCATCCAAAATACAGATTTCTATTGTCTTAGAGGCTTCATGATGCTTGTATCTAAACTAAAGTGGATACTTTTAAGATTGTTCTATACATCAGTTGGGGTCTCTATAAGCTTCAATATGAGGTCCTAAACCTAGCATGAAAGTGTGTCCTTGCCTTGGAGTAAGTTGAGCCAAAGGCCATGGGGTAAGTTAAGACCAATGGCAAGTTCAGAAAATTGAAGTGTTTTCTTCCCAGGCGTAATAGATGGATAGATAGATAGGAACGTTATTGATCCCTGAGGGGAAATTTCTTCGCCATGCAGCTACGAAAAAACACAGGGCAAGTGCAAAATGCCAGAACGAAAATACACAAAAGACAGATACACGATACATGATACATAGAGCGGCAGTATGAAAAAGTATAAAAATACAAGAAGTCTGGAGTGCAAAAAGATAATGCAAGGCATGATTGCTGGGATATGACATAACAACAGGACCTGGTCTATGTTAAAAGTGTTCAAATGATTAAAAGGCTAATAAGCTATTGTGATTGTGTTTGGGAAATAAAGATAGACATGTTTTTTTTTTTTTTAAAGGTGGTAATATTTCATTCAGTACAGACATTTGTAGGCGGCTTAACTTATCCTGTCCCAGGGCTCAACTCACCCCATACTCCCCATAAGTAGTGCCAAGAGACCACTTTTTTTGGGGGCAAGCTATATTTTCAAAACTTTAATGTTTAAATTAATTCTGATTATGTCCAGGGTTACACAACATCCTAAAATACATGTATATAGATATAATATATAATATATTTTCCCCACTCTTCCCTACCAATACAAGCCAACCAATACTAAATATGAGCCAACCCCCATCCCATGAGCAGCATGTGGTTGTTGAGTGTATATTTCTCTGTGTGTGCATTTGTGTCCATCCATCGATGCGAGTGCACCCACCCGTGCACCGCACCAGTGTGTGAGTATGCCCAGCGTGAGTGCTGTATATATCACCACTCTACCTTATCTAATTTCATTAATGTGATCTCCTGTTCATCCCCTGACGTCTTAACAGCCATTATTTGTGGTTCCCTTCAAATAAAGTCCAGGCTGTAAATTGCGGTCTGTGGAAATTGACTGTGGAAATTGAGATATAAACGCTACCCTGCATTACAGTCCAATATCCGGCCTTTAATTAACTGAAAGCTACACTGACATTTATTGGATTGCAAGTTACTTGTTAATAGCAATAAATTGCGAAACAAAAAAATATCATTGCTTATTCTACATCAATAATTTGTGGACCTTTAGCTAACTATTATTCATTACAGGCCTATGGGGACTGTCGCGTTTTGAGGAGCGAAAGTGAATGAAGAATTTAAAGATTTAAGTGGCTAGTGTCTGCTTTGTGATATAGCTCCGGAAACATAGATAAAACCCCTCCCTCTCTCTGTCTCTCTCTCGCTCTCTGTTTCTCTGTGTCTACTGTTATTTCACTCTCTGTCTCTCTCTGTAATTTTTCTCTTTCTCTCCCTCTCTCTCTTTCATGTGCGTGTTTGTGTGCGTGCATGCGTTTACGTGTGTGATTGTATGTGTGTGAGAGAGAGTTTTTAATCGCCTTTATGAGTCTAAAGTGGTGAGCTGATCCACCTCTGGTCCCTCTATAGGACATGACAACAACACACAGAATGCATTAGACCAATCCATCATCAGCGATACTCTCTTAGGGTCTTTTACTGTAGACATAACCTTCAGCTTTGGGCTAAGGTTAATATGCAGGGAGTGTTGAGTTAGAGCCGAGACATATCTTATTCCTGTATGTTTTTGGGGGAGTTATGAGAAGGTTGTTGTGAGGTAAGATGTTTGCTGTGTCATGTATTTAGGTTGAAAGTGTGTTGGAGTTTTTTCTTTTGAATCTGATCTGAGTCTTAACAAGACTGGGATTCTTAAACTGCCAGCTCTGCTAAAGATCCAGAGAGAGGAGGAAGTCAATGTCTGTGTTAATTTTCAGGAAACAGTGACATTTCAGGAAACAGTGACATTTATCATCTTGTTCTGTGCATTGTTGATATGATATGTTCCAGACTATATAAAGAATCTTCCCCATTGTGTTGGTGTCTCTCTGCAGCCCGCAGTTTAAAGCAGTTGTCTCTCTCTCCCGGTTCTCAGTGATCCTCTGTCTCCTCTGTAGTTCCACTCTCTGTCTGCATCAGTCAGGTGGCACCAGCTTGCCAGTTGTGTGAACATATTCCCTGTCGTGTCGAGGCAACCATCACACACACACACACACACACACACACACACACACACACGCGTCAGGAGTCGAGCGGCGAGCTCTCGTCAGGCACTGCCACTTGGCCGGGACTGGCACTGAGCTGGCATGTCGGGCACAAAGATATGACAGACCTGCCACATAGATGAAATCCTCAGACACCAGGCAGGGAGATACAGGGGGAGGCTATCCCCCCTCACACACACTGACGAACAAATGCAAAAACAACACTCAAACACACATGCACAAGACCGCACAAAGGCAAAAAGAGCAGTCAGTCAGACAGTACGCACGCAGCCCGAACCTGTCAGCACAGATCTAGTCTATGAGGCTCCCACACAGAGAGAGAAGGGGAGCGAGGGAGTTGAGGGGGGGGGGGGGTTTGGAAGGTAAACATCAGACAGACAGACAGACAGACAGAGACATGACTCAAATTAGGCATGATGCGATGTGAGCTGGAGGACCAGCAAGCTTCTAGCCTGATTAACTCCACCTGTCTCTCTCTCTCTCTTTCAGTCTCTAACCTCCTCCCTCCTGTTTCCTCTTCTCCATTTGCCCCACGTCCCCCTACTCCACCCCCTCTCTCTCCTCTCTCTCACCACCCACCCCTCCCCTCTCACTACCCCTAGGGGATTTCCTGTGTGATTGTCTCACCGTCATATGCCCATCTCATACAGCTGAGAGGACAGGACTGCACTCCTCCTCTCCTGGTTGGCTGGTTGCTCCTGGTCATTGTGAATATGACCAGAGACAGGCAGAGACTAGTGTCTCTTTATATCTGTGTCTCACACACGTCTCACGTACGTCTCGTTCACATCTCACTCATCCCTTCTGATGCCTCCCATCGACCTGCGAATAAGCAACAATGACAGGAGAGAGAAAGAAAGGGGGACATCAAAAGTAGCTGTTTATTTTGCAAGGCAGACAGCAAAGTCCATAAAAAAATCACATTGAGGACCATACATTCTGACTTTTTAGGGGGAAACAACCTGCTTTTGAATTTGGTATTACTTTGAAATGACCAGAGCACAACTCGCCAGATAAGGCAATTGTTCATAAATGCAGTTAATGTACTATATAATGAAAGTTCAGATACAGTTTGTGTGTGCGAGCGTGCCTCCCTTAACTTCCTTATCTAACGCCCTTGTCTGTGACTACCTGTCCCAGGCTAATGGACAGACACAGTCTTGTTTTTGTAAATAATGTTTTATATTTTATTTTTTTGCTTATTTTTGTACATTCCAAAAACAAACGTATACATACGAACAACAATTTACAGACACACACAAACAATGACTACATCTCATCTGCCCAGACCCGAATGCTCACACCCCCATCCCTAGTGCCTGGATTATTGTTTGCCACTTGGCCTTAAATTGTACCAATTTGTTTTTCTCTGTCTCCCATGCTATTTCAATGTTTCAATAATAAATCATTGGATTTTTCGATTGTGTCAATGATGACGGATTGATTGACTTCCAAGTTTTTAGTATAAGTTTTTTAAAGATGAGTGATGAGAAAATAATGGTCCCGCCCATTGGGTATCTCGTCCCGCCCCCATTTGCCATATGCAGACAGATGAATTAAAAGCAAGTTTACATTGTAATACTTCTGACAGACAACTTTCTAGCTCCGCCCACAACTTCCAGACTTCATAGCAATCTCAGAAAGCATGGATTATTGAGTCATTATTAGTTTGACAATTGAGACATGACTCTGCTGTTGTTCTATAGAAAATGTGAATTTTGTCTGTTTTATAATACATTTTATACATTAGTTTATACTGGATTAATCATACATTTTTGTCAACTGTAATTTCGTTAGTTATGCTCCAACCTTCTCTCCATCTTGTGCCAACATCTTGGTTCCAATAGTTTATAATTTTTTCTAAGAGATTTTTTGTTGGATATGCTCTCTGCAAAGTTTTGTATAGCTTCCGTATCATATGAACATCATTTTCTGACTCAAATAAGATTCCCTCAAGGTTACTCTGATGTCCAAAATATTTCAAATCAACATTTTTCAACATTTAAGTTGCATGTATTTGAAACTATCTACATTGGTCAGTCCAAAATATTTTTTTTATTCTGTCATGGGAAAAAATTTATTTCCTCTTACCAAGTCATTTATGGTTTCTATAGGCCAATTTATTGATGAATTCTGAAAAGCTATCCAAGGATTGTTCCATAAGGTTGTGTTTCTAGGGAGTGATATTGGTTCTTGTAAAATACGTTTAATTTTCCTCCATATTGTTATAGTTCTTAACTATGAAGTTGTTAATGTTCTTAGCTTTATCCTTTGAAAATAGACACGTAAAAAGATTCTGGGGATGAGCATGTGCATCTTCACTTCCTGTTGAACGTGGAATGAGGGAGAGCTCAGTTTGTTGTTTTGGAAAGTTTGTTGTTTTGAAAGTCTCTTAGTAGCTAACTTTTTAGTTTGGATCCTGCGACGCAATTGGCATCAGTTGTTGGGACTGCTACTCTCTGTCCAGTGATCCTGCCGATCAAGGCCAGGTCTGAGGAGCTATTTGCCGTAGCAACTAGCTTAGCTGCTGGCTAGCTGCCTATCAAGCTAGTTGGGTCTCTCTATCACAGGTGAAGGATCTTTTAAACGAACAAAAATAGTTCTACAAGCAGTTCTACGCAGTTCTTACAACAACAAGAAAATAGCTTCAAGTGTTTTGTCCAAATACTGGTGGATTCAACTAATAAAATAATGGACGACCTGACCAGAGGTCCAGGACCTGAAGAACAGTTTGCATTTCTCCCAGGGTCAGCTTGATGAGTTTAAACAGGAGAACGGCAAGATGACAGCAATCTGTAAGTCATTGAGAGAGGACTGTTCTGTGTGTGAATCCATGATAACAATGACGGATAAATCAGAGGGACAATCAAGGCGAAACAACATGGTTGTGGACGGAATTGCAGAATCTCCACATGAGACCTGGACAGAGTCTGAGGACAAAGTGAGGGAATTGATCTCTTAGAAATTGAAGATGGACCACAGGAAGATTGAGATTGATTAATGAACTGCTGAATTTTTTCTCTTGCTTTGTTTGCTCTTTCCCATATTAAGTCTATCTCTGAAAAGCTACCCAGGAAAGGGCTGAAAATAGCCTTAGAAATAAGGTTAATAAAGTCAATAACTTGCTAACATCAGATAACATTCATATATTAACCATTTCTGAGACTCACTTAGATAATAATTGATGATACAGCAGTAGCAATACAAGGATATAACATCTATAGAAGAGACAGAATTTTACATTTTAAATGTATTTATTTGTATTTAGTTTAACCTTTATTTAACTAGGCAAGTCAGTTAAGAAGAAATTCTTATTTACAATGACGGCATACCAAAAGGCAAAAAGGTCTCCTGCGGGGACGGGGTCTGGGATTACAAATAAAAAAATATAGGACAAAACACACCACTACAAGAGAGACACCACAACACTACATAAAGAGAGACCTAAGACAACAACATACTATGGCAGCAACACATGACAACACAGCATGGTAGCAACACAACATGACAACAACATGGTAGCAGCACAAACAGGGTACAAACATTATTTGTCACAGACAACAGCACAAAGGGCAAGAAGGTAGAGACCACAATACATAACGCGAAGCAGCCACAACTGTCAGTAAGAGTGTCCATGATTGAGTATTTGAATGAAGAGATGGAGATAAAACTGTCCAGTTTTAGTGTTTTTTGCAGCTCGTTCCAGTCGCTAGCTGCAGCGAACTGAAAAGAGGAGTGACCCAGGGATGTGTGTGCTTTGGGGTCCTTTAACAGAATGTGACTGGCAGAACGGGTGTTGCATGTGGAGGATGAGGGCTGCATTAGGTACAGTATCTCAGATAGTGGGGAGTGAGGCCTAAGAGGGTTTTATAAATAAGCATCAACCAGTGGGTCTTGCGACAGGTATACAGAGATGACCAGTTTACAGAGTAGTATAGACTGCATTGATGTGTCCTATAAGGAGCATTGGTGGCAAATCTGATGGCCGAATGGTAAGTAACATCTAGCCGCTCGAGAGCATCCTTACCTGACAATCTATAAATTACGTCTCTGGAATCTAGCATGGGTAGGATGGTCATCTGAATCAGGGTTAGTTTGGCAGCTGGGGTGAAAGAGGAGTGATTATGCTAGAGGAAACCAAAGCTAGATTCAACCTTAGCCCGCAGCTTTGATATGTGCTGAGAGAAGGACAGTGTACCGTCTAGCCATACTCACAAGTACTTGTATGAGGTGACTATCTCAAGCTCTAAACCCTCAGAGGTAGTAATCACAACAGTGGGGAGAGGGGCATTCTTCTTAGCAAACCACATAACCTTTGTTTTGGAGGTGTTCAGAACAAGGTTAAGGGCAGAGAAAGCTTGTTGGAGCGTGTTTAACACAAAATCCGGGGGAGGTGTTGCTGTATGTCCATTATATTCAAAGACATATCCCTGTAATGCTTAGAGAAGATCTTATGTCAAGTGTTATTGAAGTGTTGTGGTTGCAGGTTCACTTGGCACATCTAAAGCCTTTCCTTTTGGGGTGTTACTATAGGTCACCAAGTGCTAACGGGTCTAAATAATCTAAATAATATGTGTGAAATGCTTGACAGTGTATGTGATGTAAACAGAGAGGTCTACTTTCTTGGGGACCTGTAATCTGGTTCAGGTTATTAATCAACCTACCAGGGTGTTTACAAACACTACAGGAACAAGATCATCCACATGTATCAATCACATTTTTACTAATACTGTAGAAATTTGTTCTAAAGCTGTATCCATACCCATTGGATGCAGTGATCACAATATAGTGGCTATATCCAGGACTAAATTACTTGGCATTACCTTAGATTGTATACTGTCAAAAAATATAGATTCAATGGTTGTAAAGATGGGGAGACGTTTATAAGATAGTGATTTATTTTTCTTACATTTTTATTTCTAAATAAATTTAACTTTTGAATAGTATAAGATTATCATTCCCTTAATGTATGCCTAAAGGCATCCCAAATTATATTGGGGGTCTGCTTTTCTCCGTGCTCTATGTCTACATTTGAAATGGTAAAGGTTTTACATTTTTCGTTTACGTATTTAATCAAATTCGGGTCCAGAAGATGCGTTCTGTTCCTTCTCCAAATTGTGTCGCTAAATGTATTTTCTATTGGTGTAATTAAGCATGATACCGGAGAATTATCCGATACCACTAGATCATACATTTTTTATCTAGTAAATTGTTGAGTGCATTTTTGGAAATAAAAATGTAGTTAATTCTTGAATAGCTTTCCTTACTTTGAGAAAACAAGGAATATTTTTTAGTTGGGGATAGCAATCGCCACTAGTAAATTATTTGTAGAGATTACATTTTTCAGCCTCTTTGGAGGCTCTGTAAATGTGCCTTTTTTATTACTAGGTCTGTCAATCTTATCAAATGTATGATTTAGGTCACCTGCTAAAATAATAGTTCCGGTCTGGATTTAATATAGCTTGAATTCTATCTAAAAACAACAGATTTCCCCCTGGTGGGATATACAATTAAATCAGTGTGTATTTTTCACCATGTAAGGTACAATTAAACATTAGAAAACGGCCTTCTTGGAACATATGCTGGGATATAATGGAAAACGGTGTATTCTTATTTATCAGAATGCCTACAACTCTGCTGGTACTACAGTAGGTGGCAGCAGAGGCATCTCCAACTCAGCTCCTCTTTAAATGTTCAATTTATTTTTAAATGTAACTCTTGCCCCCAAAAAAACCTGCTGACAATCTCTTTAGGTGTTCGAGAACCATATGTTTTTTTTTCCCATCATGGAGCCTGTGGACATTCCATGTGATAAGTAGAATTTTGTTGGTCTTTACTTGTATAGAATCAAACTTAACCTTATCTGTTCCGTCTATCATTGATGAACCAAGTAAAACATTTGAACAGACATGACACATGAGGGCAGTGGGCATTCCATAAAATTGGAGGATCATAGTATAAATATATAGTTATTGTACACCTTACATAAACTATATATACAAAAGTATATGGACACCCCTTTGAATTAGTGGATTTGGCTATTTCAATAACACCTGTTGTTGACAGGTGATTAAAATTGAGCACACAGGCGTGCAATCTCCATATTCAGTAGAATGGCCTTTTCTGAAGAGTTCAGGGACTTTCAACATTGCACCGTCATATGATGACACCTTTCCAACAAGTCAGTTCGTCAAATTTTTGCCCTGCTAGAACACTCTAATCTGTTTCACCTGTCTGTGTGCTTGTCTCCACCCCCCTCCAGGTGTCGCCCATCTTCTCCATTATCCCGTGTGTATTTATGCCTGTGTTCTCTGTTTGTCTGTTGCCAGTTCGTTTTTACCCATCGGCCAGTAGGTGTCCTTCTTTGTGAGGCATTGGAAAACCTCCCTGGTCTTTGTGGTTGAACCTGTGTTTAAAATCCGTTGCTCGACTGAGGGACCTTACAGATAATTGTATGTGTGGGGTACATAGATGAGGTACAGAGATTAGGTAAAAATTCATCATGTTAAACACTATTATTGCACACAGAGTGAGTCCATGCAACTTATTATGTGACTTGTTAAGCAGATTTTTACTCCTGAACTTATTCAGGCTTGCCATAACAAAGGGGTTGAAAACATATTGACTCAAGACATTTCAGCTTTTCATTTTTAATTAATTTGTAAAAATGTCAAAAAACATAATTCCACTTTGGCATTATTGGGTATTGTGTGAAGGCCAGTGACAAAACATCTTAATTTAATCAATTTAAAGTTCAGGCTGTAACACAAGAAAATGTGGAAAATGTCAAGGGGTGTGACTACTTTCTGAACGCTATATCTCTGTGTCTACATAATATTAGCTGTATATCTCTGTGTCTACATAATATTAGCTCTATATCTCTGTCTACATAATATTAGCTCTATATCTCTCTGTCTACATAATATTAGCTCTATATCTCTGTCTACATAATATTAGCTCTATATCTCTGTCTACATAATATTAGCTCTATATCTCTGTCTACATAATATTAGCTCTATATCTCTGTGTCTACATAATATTAGCTCTATATCTCTGTCTACATAATATTAGCTCTATATCTCTGTCTACATAATATTAGCTCTATATCTCTGTCTACATAATATTAGCTCTATATCTCTGTCTACATAATATTAGCTCTATATCTCTGTCTACATAATATTAGCTCTATATCTCTGTCTACATAATATTAGCTCTATATCTCTGTCTACATAATATTAGCTCTATATCTCTGTGTCTACATAATATTAGCTCTATATCTCTGTCTACATAATATTAGCTCTATATCTCTGTGTCTACATAATATTAGCTCTATATCTCTGTCTACATAATATTAGCTCTATATCTCTGTGTCTACATAATATTAGCTCTATATCTCTGTCTACATAATATTAGCTCTATATCTCTGTCTACATAATATTAGCTGTATATCTCTGTGTCTACATAATATTAGCTCTATATCTCTGTCTACATAATATTAGCTCTATATCTCTGTCTACATAATATTAGCTGTATATCTCTGTGTCTACATAATATTAGCTCTATATCTCTGTCTACATAATATTAGCTCTATATCTCTGTGTCTACATAATATTAGCTCTATATCTCTGTCTACATAATATTAGCTCTATATCTCTGTCTACATAATATTAGCTGTATATCTCTGTGTCTACATAATATTAGCTGTATATCTCTGTGTCTACATAATATTAGCTGTATATCTGTGTCTACATAATATTAGCTGTATATCTCTGTGTCTACATAATATTAGCTGTATATCTCTGTGTCTACATAATATTAGCTGTATATCTCTGTGTCTACATAATATTAGCTGTATATCTCTGTGTATACATAATATTCGCTCTATATCTCTGTAGCCTAGCGGTTAAGTAAGTTTGAATACCCGAACAGACAAAGTGAAAAATATGTTGATGTGCCCTTTAGCAAGGCACTAAACCCTAATTTGCTCCAGGGGTGCCATACTACTATGGCTGACCATGTAAAACAACACATTTCACTCCGCCTATCTGGTGTATGTGACAATTCAACATTTATTTTTTAAAATGTAATAATCTTTATATCTCTGTGTCTACATAATATTAGCTTTATATCTCTATCTACATTATATTAGATCTATATCTCTGTCTACATTATATTAGATCTATATCTCTGTGTATACATAGTACTATCTCTATATCTCTGTCTACATTATATTAGATCTATATCTCTGTCTACATTATATTAGATCTATATATCTGTGTATACATAGTATTATCTTTATATCTCTATCTACATTATATTAGATCTATATCTCTGTCTACATTATATTAGATCTATATCTCTGTCTACATTATGTTAGATCTATATCTCTGTCTACATTATATTAGATCTATATCTCTGTCTACATTATATTAGATCTATATCTCTGTGTATACATAGTATTATCTTTATATCTCTATCTACATTATATTAGATCTATATCTCTATCTACATTATATTAGATCTATATCTCTGTCTACATTATATTAGATCTATATCTCTGTCTACATTATATTAGATCTATATCTCTGTGTATACATAGTATTATCTCTATATCTCTATCTACATTATATTAGATCTATATATCTGTCTACACAAAATGATCTTATCAGCCATCTGGACTCATGCTTTAACAAGATGATAAATTCCGATAAAAGGAGAGGAGATGAGAGCTTTATGTATTTGACAAAAGGATAATTGGTCTGGCATTGCCCCTGACCCTAAAATGACACGTTGCAGGAGGATAATCTCTTTACAATGATTGGAGCATTCAATTAACTAGATTAAATTATGAGAAACATGGTGCAGATGAGGAGGCAGCTAAGAATGTTCTCTCTCTCGTTCACTTCCTCTTTATCTCTCTCTCTTTCTCTCTCTGTCACTGTGACCCCCACCGCCTTTCAGTACATTACATGACTTCACCTTGTAAAGTGAATACATTTCTGAGCCCTCCAGTCTTGTTTCTGAGAGAGCAGACAGGACAGGGCAGCGAGACCATGTCATTATTCCCCATTGACCGTCTATAGCAGAGATCAGAGTCTACATTACTCAGATTCCCAGGGGCCAGGCTTCCTCTCTACCAGGGCTGTGTTAGTGTATTACTGTGTTGGTTTGTTTCACAACCAGGGGCTATGTGTAATAGTGTGTTAGTGTACCAGGGCAGTGTTTCCTCCACCACCTCTGGGCATTATAGCCACTAGTACATAATCAAAACTCAGGGGCCATATCCTCAGGCCGTAAACCCTGTAGTGCCAGCTGTGAGTCATGGCAGCCTGTTGACACCCTGTAACTGTGATATATACCAATGGATGACTGTATAATTAGGCCTTGGCAGGGACTCCACACTTACTTAGCTCCACACTTCATTATCTGTCCACACCCCCGGTCGCTTCTAACACTTCAGCCACACTGATGATTTAAGCTAATGGGAGAAACCCTCTCTCTCTCTTATATCTGTTTCCTCTAATAGAGGGACATTCTCTTTGCATGTGATATTGTGGAATGATTCAGCAGTGCATAGGTGTGTATTCTTCTTTTATTTGAAACCTGTAAACAAGTGGAGGAGTCACGCATCCACACTTATGGTGAAGCTATAAAAAGACTCAAATGTCAACAAAACAAAATAATATAACATATATTTTCTTTATGATAGGGTAATAGCAGTTTTACTAAGCTCATAAGGCATTGAGTTATATCATACTAAACAAAAATATAAATGGAACATGTAAAGTGTTGGTCCCATATTTCATGAGCCAAGAAATCTTCCATACACACAAAAACCTTGTTTCTCAGAAATTGTGTGCACAAATTTGTTTACATCCCTGTTAGTGAACATTTCTCCTTTGCCAAGATAATTCATCAACCTGACAGGTGTAGCATATAAAGAAGTTGATTAAACAGCACGATCATTACACATGTGCACCTTGTGCTGGGGACAATAAAAGGCCACTAAATGTGCAGTTTTGTCACACAACACAATGCCACAGATGCCTCAAGTTTTGAGGGAGCGTGCAATTGGCATGTTGACTGCAGGAATGTCCACTAGAGCTGTTGCCAGAACCATAAGCCACTTCCAACAACGTTTTAGAGAATTTGGCAGTACGTCCAAATGGCCTCACAACCGCAGACCACATATTTGTTGTTGTGTGGGTGAGCAGTTTGCTGACGTCAACGTTGTGAACAAAGTGCCCCATGGTTGCTGTGGGGTTATGGTATGGGCAGGCATAAGCTACAGACAACGAACAAAATTGCATTTTATCAATGGCAATTTTAATGCAGAGATACTGTGATGAGATCCTGTGGCCCATTGTCGTGCCATTCATCCGCCACCATCACCTTGTTTTAGCATTATAATGCACAACCCCATTTTGCAATTCCTGGAAGCTGAAAATGTCCCAGTTCTTCCATAGCCTGCATACTCACCAGACATGTCACCCATTGAGCATGTTTGGGATGCTTTGGATCGACGTGTAACATCCAGCAACTTCACACAGCCATTGAAGAGGAGTGGGACAACATTCCACAATCAACAGCCTGATCAACTCTATTTGATATTTTTCTTGAGCGGATGGTCAGGGGATGGAACATAATTACAAATAATTTGTAGATTGCAGTTTGAGTTATGGATAAGCCACTTTCTCACAGATCCATAACTTAAGTTCATTGCATTGTGAATCATTCCAGCTCTCCTCTGGGTTAGAAGAAATTAACCTTCTCTCAGCACAGTCCTCATCAATGCCTTTATCACTGTTAAGCTCTCCAATATTCCAGTACCTTACCAACCAAGACCAAGCCTTCAGTTTACAAACACATTTATGGGACGTAATGTATAGACATTGAGGCCTGTGACTTTAAATGAAATGAAATACAGTTATATAATGGCACATTAGCATATTTAAATGTCTTACCCTATGGACAGTGGTGTTCCATCCACCCATTTCCATGACCCCTCTGTCTCTGTCAGTCAGACCAATCCAGAACATCCCCTTGAATCCATGGCACAGAGCAATAATGTCAACACGACTGAATCATTCATCAATAACAACAATAACATCTCTCTCTCTCTCGCTCTCTCTTGCTCTCTCTCGCTCTCTCTCGCTCTCTCTCGCTCTCTTTCTCTCTCTTTCTCTCTCTCGTTCCCTTCATCTCTCTCGTTCCCTTCATCTCTCTCTCTCTTGCTCTCTCACTCACTCTATTTCTATATATATATTTAAGCATTATGGCCAATATACCATGGCTATATTTGCCATATACCACAAACCCTGAGGTGTCTTATTGCTATTACAAACTGGTTACCAACCTAATTAGAGCACTAAAAACAAACGGTTTGTCATACCTGTGGTATACGGTCTGATATACCACGGCTGTCAGCCAATCAGCATTCAGTATATACAGTTCAAAGTACTCACACCCCTTGACTTTTTCCACATTTTGTTGTGTTACAGCCTGAATTAAAAATTGATTAAATTGTAGACTTTGTGTTACTGGCCTACACACAATAACCTATAATGTCAAAGTGGAATAATCTCAAACACAAGGCCAAATATACACTGACAATGCTTGATGAATAAAAAAACAAATAATGTGCAAATATTGTACAATCCAGGTGTGCAAATGTCTTAGAGACTTGAAAAAGGTACAATACATTTGTTAATATATTCATCTTTACACAATTGACCCACCCAATAAGATAAATTGGTAAATCCTGCCATCTATCCAATACTTCCCCAACCTTTTAAAAAAGTGGACTATAGTTCAGTTGATATGTATTATTAATTTCAGAAGGAATTTTCAATCCCAGATATGTAATTTTCTGAGGTTTCAAAGAAAATGGCTGGTCTAAAATGGAGTTTGTGTTTTGTGTTAGATCCCTAATTAGAGGCAGCTGCACTGCCTTGTCTCTAATTAGGGATCCTACATATGTTTGTATGTCCCACACCTTTGTGTGGGTCGTTAATTTC
The DNA here is from genome assembly GCA_023634145.1 of Thymallus thymallus. NCBI lineage: Eukaryota > Metazoa > Chordata > Actinopteri > Salmoniformes > Salmonidae > Thymallus > Thymallus thymallus. Next base: position 26,807,490 of record CM042413.1, read on the forward strand.
CATGTCAAACAAAGTAAGTGTGTTTCATGTTATTTGTTATCATTTTTCATTTGTATAGTTTGTCATTTGAGTTGATATCTTTGAGTGTAAACTCTATTAAAAACCATGTCGAACTATTACTGCGCTGCGCCTTGGTCTCTCCACCTAATGCAAGAACGTGACATTAATAGGTTTATTTTATATCCTGAAAAGGTCCCATATTCTTTCAGGATGTCAACTAATGCTTGGAGTAACATTTCTGGTTTAAGTGATGTAAAACACAATGTAATCAGCGTATAGCAAGACCAGATGTTCGCGCCCACCTATAGGAACCCCATGAATGGATGGATGAGATCTAAAAGCTTCCGCCAAGTGCTCAATAGCCAAAGAAAAAAGGAGAGGACTAGCGGGACAACCCTGTCTTGTGCCACGTGATAGGGAGAACTGGGAAGAAACATTTCTATTAGTCAGGACCTGAGCTACCGGACATTTGTATAGTAATCTAATTAGACCTACATACTACGTCCAATATTCATCCTCTGGAAAACTTCAAACAGGAAGTTCCATTAAAATCAGGCACACGAAATCACCATACACTAACATTGGAAATAGAATGGCCTTACTGAAGAGCTCAGTAACTTTCAAGTGGCACCGTCACAGGATGCCACCCTTCCAACAAGTCAGTTTGTCAAATTTTCGGCCTTGCTAGAGCTGTCCCGGACAACTGTAAGTGATGAAATTGTGAAGTGGAATCGTCTAGGAGCAACAATGGCTCCTCTGCGAAGTGGTAGGCCACACAAGCTCACAGAACGGGATCGTCGAGTGGTGGAAGCAACCTCAGCACAACAACTGTTCATCGGGAGCTTCATGAAATGGGTTTCCATGGCGGAGCATTCGCACACAAGCATAAGGTCCCCATGCTCAACGCCAAGCGTTGGCTGGAGTGGTATAAAGCTTGCCGCCATTGGACTCTGGGGCAGTGGAAACGTGTTCCCTAGAGTGATGAATCACACTTCAACATCTGGCAGTCCGACGGACGGATCTGGGTTTGGCGGATGCCAGGAGAACGCTACCTGCCCCAATGCATAGTGCCAACTGGAAAGTTTGGTGGAGGAGGAATAATGGTCTGGGGCTGTTTTAAATGGTCAGGCTTGGCTCCTTAGTTTCAGTGAAGGGAAATCTTAACGCTACAGCATACAATTACATTCTAGACGATTCTGTGCTTACATCTTTGTGGCAAAAGTTTGGGGAAGGCCCTTTCCTGTTTCAGCATGACAATACCCCCGTGCACAAAGTGAGGTTCTTACACAAATGGTTTGTCGAGATCGGTGTGGAAGAACATGACTGACCTGCACAGAGCCCTGACCTCAAACCCATTGAACACATTTGGGATGAATTGCAAAGCTGACTGTGAGCCAAGCCTAATCGCCCAATTTCAGTGCCCGACCTCACTAATGCTCTTGTGGCTGAATGAAAGCAAGTCCCTGCATCAATGTTCCAACATCTAGTGGAAAGCCTTCGCAGAAGACCGGAGGCTGTTGTAGCAGAAAACAGGGGACCAACTCCATATTAATGCCCATGATTTTGGAATTAGATGTTTGACGAGCAGGTGTCCACATACTTTTGGTCATGTAGTGTATCTTACAAGCACCCCCTCAGATATGCAAGGAGAGCATCTCATAAAATTAGGTGGAGGTAAAGTTGTTATTGGGGCTAAGAAATATGTCGATATGAGTGTTCAGAAATGTTACAAATGTAAGATTATAAGTCTGTGCCAAACTTCCCTGTCTTAGGTCAGTTAGGATCACCACTTTATTTTAAGAATGTGAAATGTCAGAATAATAGTAGAGAGAATGATTTATTTAATCTTTTATTTCTTTCATCACATTCCCAGTGGGTCAGAAGATTACATACGTACACTCAATTAGTATTTTGTAGCATTGCCTTTAAATTGTTTAACTTGGGTCAATCGTTTCGGGTAGGCTTCCACAAGCTTCCCACAATAAGTTAGGTGAATTTTGGCCCATTCCTCCTGACAGAACTGGTGTAACTGAGTCAGGTTTGTAGGCCTCCGTGCTCACACATACTTTTTCAGTTCTGCCCACACATTTTCTATAGGATTGAGGTCAGGGCTTTGTGATGGCCACTCCAATACCTTGATTTTGTTGTCCTTAAGCCATTTTGCCACTTGGAAGTATACTTGGGGTCATTGTCCATTTGGGAAGACCCATTTGCGACCAAGCTTTAACTTCCTGACTGATGTCTTGAGATGTTGCTTCAATATATCCACATAATTGTCCTTCCTCATGATACCATCTATTTTGTGAAGTGCACCAGTCCCTCCTGCAGCAAAGCACCCCCACAACATTATGCTGCCACCCCCGTGCTTCACCGTTGGGATGGTGTTCTTCGGCTGGCCTCCCCCTTTTTCCTCCAAACATAACAATGGTCATTATGGCCAAACAGTTCTATTTTTGTTTCATCAGACCAGAGGACATTTCTCCAAAAAGTGCGATCTTTGTCCCCATGTGCAGTTGCAAACCGTAGTCTGTCTTATTTATGGCGGTTTTGGAGCAGTGGCTTCTTCCTTGCTGAGCGACCTTTCAAGTTATGTCAATATAGGACTCGTTTTACTGTGGATATAGATACTTTTGTACCTGTTTCCTCCAGCATCTTCACAAGGTCCTTTGCTGTTGTTCTGGGATTGATTTGCACTTTTCGCACCAATGTACGTTCATCTCTAGGAGACAGAACGCGTCTCCTTCTTGAGCGGTATGACGGCTGTGTGGTCCCATGGTGTTTATACATGTGCACTTTTGTTTGTACAGATGAGCGTGGTACCTTCAGGCGTTTGGAAATTGCTCCCAAGGATTAACCAGACTTGTGGAGGTCTACACTATTTTTCTGAGGTCTTGGCTGATTTCTTTTGATTTTCCCATGATGTCGCGCAAAGAGGCACTGAATTTGAAGGTAGGCCTTGAAATTCATCCACAGATATGCCTCCAATTGACTCAAATGATGTCAATCAGAAGCTTCTAAAGCCATGACATCATTTTCTGGAATTTTCCAAGCTGTTTGAAGGCACAGTCAACTTAGTGTATGTAAACTTCTGACCCACTGGAATTGTGATATAGTGAATTATAATTGAAATAATCTTTCTGTAAACAATTGTTGGAAGAATTACTTGCACAAAGTAGATGTCCTAACCGACTTGCCAAAACTATAGTTTGTTAACATGAAATCTGTGGAGTGGTTGAAAAATGAACCTAAGTGTATGTAAAACTTCCAACTTCAACTGTACCTTCTGTGCATAGCATCATCCAAATTAGGTTAATTCTAAATTATTCTTATAGTGCATTAAATGTTCCCTGTAAATAAAAATGTTGTCAGTCGAGTCACAAAATAAAATGTGATTCAAAGCGACAAACATCAGCAACCCAAAAGTCCGGACTGTTTAGCCCCAATTTAGAATATCAAAAAAAAAAAAAAAAAAAAATAAACACAGAGGATGTGTTCACGGTCACCCTCCGCAGCCACGCTGCGCCTACCAGTACACTCAAATGTCAACCAATCGGCATTCCCCAAGGCGTCATGAAACCTGTGCCGTGCGGCAGCAAAAGCGTTGACCACAAACGCACCTAAACAGCCTAGGAGAAAATACACCATGCTATGATTAATAAGTGGAAACCTGTCTCCCGAGTGGCGCAGCAGTCTAAGGCACTGCATCACAGTGCTTGAGGCGTCACTACAGCCCCAGGTTCGATCCCAGGCTGTATCACAGCCGACCGTGACCGGGAGACGCATGAGGCGGAGCACAATTAGCCCAGCGTCGTCCGGATTAGGGGAGGGTTTGGCCAGCCAGGATGTCCTTGTCCCATCGCGCTCTAGCGACCCCTTGTGGCGGGGCTGGCGCCTGCAAGCTAACTTCGTTATGCGAGCAGTGTGTCAAGAAGCAGTGCGGGTTGGCAGGGTCGTGTTTCGGAGGACGCATGGCTCTCGACCTTCACCTCTCCCAAGTCCGTAGGGGAGTTGCAGCGATGGGACAAGAATGTAACTACCAGTTGGGGAGAAAGAAGGGGTTAGGGTTAGGGGTAAGTACAAAGGGTAAGTACAAAGTTTTTATTTCACCTTTATTTAACCAGGTAGGTCAGTTGAGAACAAGTTCTCATTTGCAACTGCGACCTGACCAAGACAAAGCAAAGCAGTGCGACAAAAACAACACAGAGTTACACAGTAAACAAACATAGTCAAAAACACAATAGAAAATCTATATACAGAGTGCAAAATGTAGTGCAAAATGCAGTAAGGTTAGGAGGTAGGACAATAAATAGACCATAGTGGTGAAATAAATTACAGATTATCATCATTAACACAGGAATGAAGGATGTGCAAATTATGATGTGCAAATAGAGATACTGGAGTGCAAGATTAGTGAAAATAACAAAAATAAATATGGGGATGAGGTAGTAGTGTGGGCTATTTACAGAAGGGCTTTATACAGGTGCAGTGATCGATAAGCAGCTTTGACAGCTGATGCTTAAAGTTAGTGAGGGAGATAGGAACCTCTAGCTTCAATGATTTTTGCAATTCGTTCCAGTCATTGGCAGCAGCGAACTGGAAGGAATGGCGGCCAAAGGAGGTGTTGGCTTTGGGGGTGACCAGTGAGATATACCTGCTGGAGCGCATGCTACGGGTGGGTGTTGCTATAGTGACCAGTGAGCTGAGATAGGGCGGGGATTTACCTAATAAAGACTTATAGATGACCTGGAGCCAGTGGGTTTGGCGACGAATATATAATGAAGGCCAGCCAACGAGAGCATACAGGTCGCAGTGATGGTTAGTGTATGGGGCTTTGGTAACAAAACGGATGGCACTGTGATAGACTACATCCAATTTGCTAAGTAGAGTGTTGGAGGCTAGTTTGTAAATGACATCGCCGAAATCAAGGATCGGTAGGATAGTCAGTTTTACAAGAGCATGTTTGGCAGCATGAGTGAAGGAGGCTTTGTTGCGAAATAGGAAGCCAATTCTGGATTTAATTTTGGATTGGAGATGGTTGATGTGAGTCTGGAAGTTGAGTTAACAGTCTAACCAGATGCCTAGGTATTTGTAGGTGTCCACGTATTCTAATTCGGACCCGTCGAGAGTAGTGATGATAGTCCGGTGGGCGGGTGCTGGCAGCGTTCGATAGAAAAGCATGCACTTAGTTTTACTAGCGTTTAAGAGCAGTTGGAGGCCACAGAAGGAGTGTTGTATGGCATTGAAGCTTGTTTGAAGGTTAGTAAACACAGTGTCCAAAGAGGGGCCAGATGTATACAGAATGGTGTCCAAGCTATCAGCTAGCTGGCAATTATGCAGCCAGTCACTCATATTTGTGCCAGCTAGTGTGTAGCTTATCCCCTGCCTCGCTATCACTAACACTAGCATAAATTGCAAATGTTAGTAAAGTCAGCAAATGTTGGTAAAATTCCCTGAAGTAATATAAACAACTTAAAACCCAGTAGCTTGAAACCCAGTCTACAGCCACATAGCGATTTAACCAAACCAAACTTGACCTCTATGCGCAAAATAAAAGCACACAAAAAAATGTCATTACTTGCGGTAGTGTGGCTATTCTGTGTACCTATAGTCACACCCATGTCATGTAAACTTAACTAGCTGGCTAAATAGTGCAGCCAACATTAGCTATGTTTCAATGTTACCTCGCCAGTCATTGTCAAGCTAGCCATCTTGCTAGCTAGCCATGCCAGCCAGTCGATCAAATTTGAGTCATTTGGTTGTTTCCTCATGTTCTAACAGTTCACTATCCACTGTATCCAAGTTCAAAAGTCAGTTCCTCATGATGTAGTTGGAGTGAACAATTCAGGGAGTTCTTTCTTCATGTATGCTTCAGTCATCTTCACAGAGTCAAATGTGCGCTAACCATTCTTGGTTTCAATCCACAACGTCGCGGGGTAGCACAGGCCATATGCCAAGCCAACTTGCTGCAGAAGCCTCTTGAGTGGGGAGAAAGCCATCCTCCTCTTGTGTAGTATGGGATAAATATCCATAAAGATCATGATTCTCGCATCTCCATACTTGAGCTCTCCCTTTGCTCAGGCAGGAGCGAGGATGCAGACAGTGTCCTGGTACCGTAGCAATTTAATGACAAATGCACTAGGTGCAATCTGGCCAGGCAGCCATCTCCGTAGTATGCGATGGGCCCTCTCAATTTCCAGTGGGTGCGTGGAAGGGGGTAGATCCAGGATTTTGGGAATCCATTCCTGTAGAAAAGAGACGGCATCTCTTCCCTCCACGGCCTCCGGGAAACCTTGCAATCTCAAATTAGAGCGCCTTTGGAAATGTTCGAAATGGCATCTTCCAACTTCTTGTGCTTTTGATCCACATCCTCTCGGACGTCCAGGATGGCAGCCTAGTGGTCACTCGCCCCTTTGTGACTTTCTAGTCTTCATGGAGTTTATCAACCAGCACATCCATTTTGATGAGGCGTTCAGAAAGTGTCTCTTGAATTTTTGTTATACCCTTGTCTATCTCCATTATGAACCATGGTGGTTCTTCCAAGCTAGCATCCATAGAGGCCGAATAAGTGCTGTCAGAGGGGGTCACTTTTCCATGCCTCATCTGATTGGGCATCTGTTGTTTTGGCGTTAAAAGAGACGTGTTAACTTTCAGCTCACTTTTAACGGACAGGTAAACCGTGTCAAAATTCCTTAAAAAGTGTAAAATGTCAAATGTTCGAGGACACTACACAGACGAATCTTGTTAGAGCTTCGCAATTGCCGTAAGTCCAATTGAATCCATTTTAAACCCACCTTGTAACACAACAAAATGTGGAAAAGTCTCTATCTCTCTCACCTGTTCCTCCCTGCTGTTTATGGTTACCAGGTCTGCTCCTCTCCTTAGACAGTGCTGTCTGCTCTGCTCCCAAGTTCTAGTCTCAATTGAGAAGAGGTACAAACTGGATCCAAAAGGACTCCATCCCAGTTGAAAATGTTGCTCTGTTGAAGAGCAAAGGAGAACATGTGAACAAGCTGATTTATACTCACAAACCCATGGACCCAATGCAACTAATAATTACAATAATACTTACAAAACGTCAAGATTATTATGGTGGGTTTGATCGAATTCCAGCCAATCAAAAGTCTGTGGCCAGATAAGAATAACTAACTCACCCAGAAAATATAATTTATTTTGAAGGTCATCTCTCTCCCCCTCTAGCTGGTCTCTCTCTGTCTGTAGCTAAGTTTGCTCCTCCTCAGTCACCTGCCACTCTGTTGTCTGCAAAGAAACATAGAAAAAAAGACCAAAATGCTCACACTAAAACAACCAGACTATCAATTATATAAAACTGGGTAAACTTACAGTGGACACCAAATCCTATGATCCCAGCCAGTAGAAGAACACACAGCAGCCCCAGACACACTACAATAGCTCCGAGATTACACTTTGCTGATGATGACAGATATGACTTACAGCTTACTCTGGTACAGCTTTCCACACACTAAACAGTTTTTGAAAGGTGGGTGTTGTATATTTATCTTACCGAATGGTTGCCTTCCTGGCATACCCCTGGGGGTGATGTTCTTGGTCTCAATGTTGGGGTCATGATAAACCTTCACAGTGTCCGCTCTAACATTAGCATAAATGTTCTCCATAACATTAGTACTTTTCAGCCTACGCAGTGTTCTAATACTGTATCTGTCCCTTCACCATCCTATTTTTGTAACTAAGATTTCAGGATGTTAATCAACTACATTTCATGAAAGGGAACCAAAACCTAACCAGGTTTATGCAACTTCCACAGTCTCTTATTCCATCCCATATCATATAATAGGGTGCGTAAACAGTCCAAAACATAATTACTTGCCAGAGATGTGGTGTGCTCGTTGGCTGGCTTGCTAGCCAATCAGCTACTGTAGCTATGTTTAGAATGCTGATTGATGCATGTTATGAGAGAGAGGTCAAGTGTCCTGAGTCGTGGCATGTTATGATGATGGTGACAGATGTCCCATTGTGTTAGTGCTATAGTAATCTAGTGTGAGTCAACAGGGTGGTTGTTCAACACACTCGCTGTCAGTAGGAAACCCAGATGCGAGCTGCCCAGTGACGCGAGCCTACCAGATTAGCTAAATTCCTTTTATGGTTGCTTCAAGGCAAGCAACACTGAATCATGCATAAAAGAACCAGCTGTTCTGGATGACTGTGTGATCTCGCTCTCCTTAGCCGATGTGAGTAAGACCGTTAAACAGGTTAAAGGGTTAATTTTTCAAATGTTCTACTTCATATTCATAATCCCTAGCACCAACCCAACATCCCCATATGTGAAAATGTTAAGTTTCTATGTTTTCTACTAGCTTACGGCAGGGCAGGCGGAGGGGGAGGTCCCGCATGGAGAGCCACACTCTGTACCCGAGCGGTAGTCCGGGATCGCGCTCCGCCGCCGATTTGCCTGCATCTTCTGACGGGCCACTGCCTCCTGACAGCCCAGTTCTTGGTTGGTGCATTCCGCCTGCCCGTTCGCCAGGGGATGGTACCCGGATGTGAGGTTGACCGAGATCCCCAGATGGGACAGGAACGCCCTCCAGACCCGAGATGTAAATTGGGGACCACGGTCGGACACGATATCCTCCGGAACTCCATAAAGCCGGAAGACCTGCTGGGATAGGACCTCAGCGACCTGCAATGTAGAGAGCAGCCCAGCGAGAGGGACAAAAACGGACCATCTTGGAGAAACGGTCTACGACCACCAGGATGGCTGTATGTCCCTCCGACCGGGGCAAGTCTATGACAAAGTCAACTGCAAGATGTGACCAAGGCCGCTGAGTTACCGGCAAGGGGTGGAGCTTACCCATGGGAGCCTGTCTCCTCCCCATGCCAGGCCACCAGTAATTCACCCGGAGTGCTTTATGGGTCCTGGTGATCCCCGGGTGTCCCGTCACCGGGGAATGGTGCGCCCAGGTAACCAGCCTTCCACGCACCCTCCGCGGCACGTAGGTCTTACCCGGGGGGCACATCACTGGTGGAGGATCCCTTCTCCCTGCCCGAACAATCTCTGCGTCGACATCCCAGGAGACAGGACCCACGACCCACAATGGGGGTAAGATGGGGACCATCTGTGATAACTGTAAACGGCGCCCTCCAGCCAGTGTCTCCACTCCTCCAGTGCAAACTTTACCGCCAGGAGCTCCCAGTCACCCACGTCGTAGTTCCGCTCTGCAGCAGACAGTTTCCGTGAGTAGTATGCACATGGGTGCAGTTTCGGGGGACTCCCGCGCTGCTGGGAGAGGTCCACCTCCACGCTGACCTCGGACGCGTTGACCTCCATGACAAAAGGCAGATGCGGGTCAGGATGGCGTAGCAGAGGCGCTCTGATGAACCTGCCTCTCAGGTCGCCGAAAGCCTTCTCCGCGTCCGGGGTCCAATGGAGGTGCTGGGGACTGCCTTTCAGCAACAACGTGAGTGGCGCGGCAATGGAGCTGAAGCCTTGGATGAACCGGCAGTAAAAGTTGGCAAATCCCAGGAAGCGTTGGAGTGCCTTAATGGTTTTTGGGACCGGCCATGACCTGACTACCTTCACCTTCAGCTCTTCCATCTGGACCCCCTCCGGAGAGATATTATACCCCAGGAAGTAGACGGATGTCTGGTGGAAGACAAACTTTTCTCCTTTGACGTAGAGGTGGTTCTCCAGGAGACATCTCAGGACAGCACGAATGTGGACCACATGTTCCGGGTAGGTGGGGGAGTAGATCAGGATATCGTCAATATAGACTATGACGTGTCTCCTCACCATATCCCGGAACACTTCGTCCAAGTACGACTGGAATACCGCAGGTGCGTTGGCATTACCGTACGGCATTACCTCATAGTGGCCCTACATCGTGCTGAAAGTGGTCTTCCACTCATTTCCTTCCCAAATGCGTATAAGCACTCCGGAGGTCCAGCTTGGTGAAGTACCGCGCCCCCCTGAGCTGCTCTATGGCCGGCGGGACGAGGGGCATCGGATACCAGAACTTAACCGTCACATCGTAAAGGGCCAGGTAATCGATGCATGGTCGAAGTCCCCCGTCCTTCTTCGTGATGTAGAAAAAACTGCTCCAGTGACTCCATGATGTATTTTTCCATCACCTAAAACTCAGCCACAGAGTGCGGGTAGATCCTGTTCCGGGGGGGCTCAGCTTCGGGTAAGAGGTCAATGGCACAGTCCCAGGACCTGTGAGGAGTGAGACACTTTACCTTCTCGCGGGAAAAAACCTCCTCGAGATCAGAGTACTCCTGTTTACCATTGGGCTGAAGGGCGCACTCCAGGCTCTCCACCGATGATGATCCGCAGGCAGGTCCTTCGCCATCTGGGTGACCAGTCCTGGATCTTCCTCTTGCTCCATGAAATGTTGGGGTTGTGCTTTTGGAGCCAGGAAAGACCCATGATGATTGGATGAATGGACGATGTCATAACCATAAGTTCCAGTCTCTCCCGATGGCAGCCATTGATGGTGAGGGTGAGTGGTCGAGTCACGTGGGTAATAGACCCAGTACCCACCGGTTGGCCATCCAAAGCCTTGATGGGGAGTGAGGACCTCAGCCTGCGCACCGGTAGTCGGAGAGCGGATACTATGGACTGGTCAATGAAACTCCCCTTGGCCCCGGAATCGATCAGGGCCGTGGAGACATGAGGGTGAGTACCTCCAGATGGCACCACTTGGCTGTCTCTGGGTTTCTTCACCTGATCGTGGTGTCATGCGTGACATGAGCTCCCGAAACGCTTCCATGAGCTCTCCTATCTGCCCCTTAATGATGTGGCACCTATCCTCTAGCCCGGACAGCCGGCCACCCGGACCGGGTCCCCCATCGCACTCTCCTGTGCTCATGGAGAAGGGGAAAGTAACAAAAAAACTATAGAAAATTTGAAAAAAGGTGAAAAATAACGTGGGGCACTGTTGAGGTCAGAGGCACAGTCATTACACTTACACACAATACCCCATAATGTCAAAGTAGAATTACTGTATGTTTTTAGAAATGTTAACAAATTAATACAAATGAAAAGCTAAAATAAAATTGTGTTTGTCACATGCACCGAATACAACAGGTGTTGACGTTACCGTGAAATGTTTACTTATGAGCCCTCAACCAACAATGCAGTTCAAGAAATAAAGTTAAGAAAATAGTAACTAAATAAACTAAAGTAAAAAATAAAATAAAAAAGTAGCACAGTAACAGTAATGAGGCTATATACAAGGGGTACCGGTACAGAGTAAATGTGCGGGGGTACAGGTTAGTCGAGGTAATTTGTACATGTAGGTAGGGGTAAAGTGATAATAGATAATAAACAGTGAGTAGTAGCAGTGTAAAAACAAAGGGGGGGGGGGGGGGCATTTGATTAATTGTTCAGCAGTCTTATGGCTTGGGGGTAGAAGCTGTTAAGGAGCCTTTTGGACCTACACTTGGCGCTCCAGTACCACTTTCGTGCGGCACCAGAGAGAACAGTCATGATAGTTTGTTGGTGATGTGGACACCAAGGAACTTGAAGCTCCCGACCCGCTCCACTACAGCCCCGTCAACATGAATGGGGGCGTGTTCAGCCCTCCTTGTCCAGTAGTCCACGGTCATCTCCTTTGTCTTGCTCACGTTGAGGGAGAGGTTGTGGCCCTGGCACCACATTGCCAGGTCTCTGACCTCCCTATAGGCTGTCTCATCGTTGTCGGTAGTCAGGCCTACCACTGTTGTGTCGTCAGCAAACTTAATGATGGTGTTGGAGTTGTGCTTGGCCACGCAGTCATGGGTGAACAGGGAGTACAGGAGTGGACTAAGCACGCACCTCTGAGGGGCCCCCAGGTTAGTGCTACGGGGCGGTAATCATTTAGGCAGGTTACCTTTGCTTCCTTGGGCACAGGGACTATGGTGGTCTGCTTGAAACATGTAGGTATTACAGACCTGGTCAGGGAGAGGTTGTAAATGTCAGTGAATTGTAGTGTTTTAGTGATTCACCATAGTGAAGGTGTAGGCTCAGGTTTTCTGGGTCTCTGTTTTTGATTGGATAGGTTTCTCAATTTCTTTCTTAGGTTTTTGCATTCTTCATCAAACCATTTGTCATTGTTGTTAATTTTCTCAGGTTGTCTGCTTTACATTTTTAGATTTGAAAGGGAAAATTAAGAGGTCAAATATACTGTTTAAGTTTTCTACTGCCATGTTTATACCTTCACAGAGCTGCAGGAGTTGTGACACGTTTCTTTTTTTTTTTTGTCATAGTTGTGTCTGGAGGGGCATATTTGGGAAAGAATGCTGTCACCTCCAGATAGGTGTTTGTCCCCCTGTGTGCTAAGAGTGTCAGGTTCTTGTCCAGTTCTGGCATTTAGGTCGCCACAGACTAGTACATGTCCCTGGGCCTGGAAATGGTTGATCTCCCCCTCTAGGATAGAGAAGCTGTCATCGTTAAAGTATGGGGATTCTGTTGGGGGGGATATACTGTACAGTACCAGTCAAAAGTTTGGACACAACTACTCATTCCTGTTGCTATCCTCACGGCCTGGGCATATGTGCGGCTGTCATGTTAAGGTCCTTGCTGCAGTGGTGGGGGGCATAGGGGGGGCAGAAGGGGCATAAGACTAATCTGGGGGGTCCTATATAGGGTGTGTCTAGGGTTTGTTTGGGGAGGTGTCGACTGGTTGGGGTGGGGATGTGGCCTGGTCTGGATGGGGTGTCAGTTTCTCTGTTGCTCCTGTGTGAGGTGCTGGGACTGCGGTTGAGGGTGATGTCCTTCAGGGTCCTTGCAAAGGTGGGGAATGCTGCCTTGTAATGGTGGACCTGGTCATAAAGGCTGTTCAAGTCAAAGGTGAAGTGGTGGGCCAGGTAAATTGGTTTTGAGGCACAGTCCCAGGAAGTGTTTGCATTCAGCCTCTGCATGGTACCAGATCCGTGAGGAGCTACTGGGGTTTTCTAGGTGTTAAAGTGACAATAACAAGACCCGATGAAAACTGGAGCATTTAGTGGCTAATGAGTGAGAGGAGATATAACACTGTAAAAACAAACATACATTTTCACAAACACAACTCATACATTATGCTATTGTCAAAGTTGTTTTAATGAAACTGATTCATAACAATATAGTTGTCACTCAAAAATATTCAGTCAAAGGATTCCACTCTGATAGACATAGCATTCTGATCGACATTATTTGTCAGGAACAATCTGTATGACTGCAGGGTCGGACAAATTAACTGATATAATACACTCCTGAATAGACTCCCTCACATAATAGAACCACAGCAGTCTGAAACCTTCGTTTTAGGTTACTGCTCTCATTTTAAGTTATATTCACATAGGGACTGGAGTGTCGTTCAAAGGCGCTAAATGATGAGGCCTATGAAATGACATCCAAAGAAAATAAACTCTCCGAAGAATTAACCCTTAATGAGGTGTTAATTTGCATAATTGTGCATGCTAACGTAGTCTCGTATGAATAGCAGTTGTCAGGAGGACTGAACCATCTGTAGCAGCCAAGATTAATACATCATATTTTATTTCCAGCCACACTATACCTCCTCCACCTCCATTTTATTCATATTTGGCATTGTTCAGGAGGGGAGGGGTGGAGGAGGGGAGGAGGCTGATGAGGGGGAGGAGGGTAGGGGTGGAGGAGGGGAGGATGGATGGATGGATGAGTGGATTGGAGAAGGAAAGGGAGGATAGCAGTAATCAATGAGAAGTCTTGAACTTGGGAAACCCTTTTCATGTTTTGTAATCAGCTGAGAGCAGGAGAGTCGGACAGGAGAGTCGGATCGGAGAGGAGAGGAGAGGAGAGGAGAGGAGAGGAGAGGAGAGGAGAGGAGAGGAGAGGAGAGGAGAGGAGAGGAGAGGAGAGGAGAGGAGAGGAGAGGAGGAATAAAAGTGAGAGAAAGGACTGGTTGTGCTGAAAGAATGCAAGAGTGGAGTGAAGGAGTTAAGGGGCTGAGAGGAAATAAAAGGTGTAGAGAGCTGTAAAACAGATCAACTTGACGCAGTAGTTGTAGTTGTACTGTGAGAGGAACACAGCTTTAAATCAGTTTCATCTTTCATCTTCCCTCTCTTTTTGTACCGTTTTCTTTCATCTTCTTTCTTCCTCATCTCTTTCTTTCAGTTTCTTCTCTCTCTAGGAATCAATGTCCTGATGGATAACATGCTTGGCACATCTCTTCTTACCTCTCAGGAGTGGGGATGGGAGGACACGATCACTCCCTCTGCTGCCATTACCATCTACTGCCCCTGTCACTGACACACATACACACACACACTTAACTACACACACACTCCTGCGGTGTGGTCAGGGCATACAGACACTGTGGCTGTGATCCATAAATGTCCTGAGCATCAAGCGACCTTGAGACACTCGAGTCGCTCTGGCCCTGCCAATACCAGTCGTGCTATGTGTGTATGTATGTTTGTATGAATTCATTGCCACTCTAAGGACCACTGTGTGGATAACTTATTTTTGGTTTCAACAGTAATTTTAACAGCAGTCTCATATGAGAATCCATTACTTCAATGTTACATTTTATTTAGATGATATAAAGGATCCTTCCCTTCATGTGTCACCTCAATCACAATGGGACATGAATGAGGTCCCCCGGGCCCACCTCTTTCTCCCTTCTCTCCCCCCTCCATCCCCCCGTCTCCCTCTGGCTCAGGAGAACATTAGCATTATTGATGGGCTCACCCCGTCACCCCAGACACTGGCCCTTAAAAGATAATATGCAAATGAGATATTGATGAGCTAATGATTAATAGGCTGGTGGATGGTGTTAATATGCAGTAGCTGTAGTGTAATATGCATTTCTAATGACTCTGTCGGAGTCTGTTCAAACAAATGGGCCACTTTGATCATTGGGCTAGTGTGAAGCCCTTCACCATGTTAGCTGGGGGGTAAACCACAGCCCAGGGACATTGGTTGCCATGGGAATGGAGATAAGGGGTAGAGAGAGAGTGTTTCACTGTGGAGAGAAGTCATTACTTATTTGAGATTGAAAAGAGCTAGATGATGTTTATAGACAGAAGGCCACAGCATGCACCACACTGAATATAGTTGGTTTCATGTAAATCAGGCCCTCCAGTTCTACAGTTATAACTGCTTTCTGCAAGGCTACGGTTCCATTCATAGAGCACAATGGTTTTCCTCTGATTAATAATGTTTAATTGATAGATGATGGTAAATGATCAGCCAGGTCACTTGAGCTCCAAGGCGATATTTGATGTTCGTCCAGGCGCCAAGATGCCGGGAGACACTTTAAAAACCGGCCACTAGGTGCATCGTTTAGCACTATTACCATTAAGTAGGCTTAAAGTAAGGGTCTAGGATTGGGATAAATAAAATACATAAAAATAAAACGAGTGCCTTGCATTGGGATTGAAAATGCAACCCTCGAAGCTGGAGCTCGCGGCTTACTCCCATCTGCCATCGCCCTCCACAACACGCTAGCAAGCCGCATGTTCAATCACAATGCTAGGCACTCATTTTTTGTTTTAACCCTATCCCTAACCTTAACCCTTACCTCAACCATTCGGAATTAAAACCTAAACTTAACCATGAAGTCAAACCGTGTGTCAGGCTCTGGCCATAGAGAAGCCTATTTGCTTCTCTATGTAGCCATGGTCAGAGTCTGACAGTTCTATTCTTTCTGTTTCTGGTGGTGGTTTGTGTTGGATCCCTAATTAGAGGCAGCTGGTATGCATTGTCTATAAATTAGGGATCCTACATAGGTTTGAATGTTCCACTCCGGGGTGTGGGTTATTAATTCTCCTGTCACAACAAACACATATCGTGTTGTATTCATTGTTCTGTTTATTTTAGTTCGGCATTGAGTTGTTTTTATACATAGTATAAATAAAATGTCGAACTGCAATCCCTGCGCTGTGTCTTGGTCTGTATATGCACCCTCTCGTGACACCGTGTCAAACCGTGAGATCTTGTTGAGATGATAACCATTTATGAATGAAGAAGAATCTCCCAGCCATTGTAACATGAAATGACCACACACCTCAGAACACTATTACACATATAGAACCTCTCCTGGCCAATCAGAGGATCCCTGGAAACAGGAAGTGCGTTTGAGGTGAACTTAACTGTTATTCGATAGCTCTTAGTGTCTCCCCCCATACCCATCACCAGTCATAACATTCAGGACCACTCATAACCTCTGGTCATACATCAACTTGAGAGTGGAACATTTAAAGGTACAGAATGTCTAATTGAAGAACATAAACAGCTCTCATTGATTTGATGATATGTGATTTAATACAGTGTGGTTGATATGGTCTGGTATAATTGTCTCATAATGTATTACCTGAATGACAGGACAGTATCTAACTGTGGTAGCTAGCTGACCCAAGCTACCCATGCTATCTCCAACCAGATAGCCAATACGTCTCTGCACAATGTGAGCTGGAATAACACATCAACAGTCATCTCACTCAGACACAAGTAGTGGACAGAAGAGCGTGCAGAATATGAGTGGAGTTGAACAACACATCCTGGTGTGTGTGTGTGTGTGTGTGTGTGTGTGTGTGTGTGTGTGTGTGTGTTTGTGTGCCTCTCCGTGTGTGTGTGTGTTTATGTGCCTCTCCGTGTGTGTGTGTGTGTGTGTGTGAGCCATCATGTCATTCAAATCTGTTCTCGACAGCAAAAAATATAAAAACAAAATCAATAATGTGTCATCAACAGCAAAAGAAAGACTAAGACTAAGCCAATGATGTATTATATCAGTGTGTGTGTGTGTGTGTGTGTGTGTGTGTGTGTGTGTGTGTGTGTGTGTGTGTGTGTGTGTGTGTGTGTGTGTGTGTGTGTGTGTGTGTGTCTGTGTGTGTGTGTGTGTGTGTGTGTGTGTGTGTGTGTAATTGAGACTTTTCTGCTTTGACACATTGGGTGAATGTGGAGTGCAGCTCCAGAGCGATGTGTACGTGTGTGTATATGTGCGTGTGCGTTAGTGTGGAGTGGAACCGTGTTGGACAGATAAGCACAACAATGAGTTTGTTCTGAGTGATAAATCCTCTAGTGAGACAGTGTTCTGATTCTCCCTCTCTTATATACTGTATGTCTCTCTGTATTGAATTCAGCAACTGGTAAATAAATGGACTGCCGCAGACCTGTTGAAGCCTGCCGCGAGGAGACCAGTACTTGGGTTACACACACACACACACACACACACACACACACACACACACACACACACACACACACACACACACACACACACACACACACACACACACACACACACACACACACACACACACACACACACACATACACACATACTGTACATACAGTGCATTCGGAAAGTATTGAGACCACTTGGCTTTTTGTACATTACAGCCTTGTTCTAAAATTGATTAAAATGTATTTTTTCCTCATCAATCTACACACAATACCCCATAATGACAAAGCAAAAACAGGTTGTTAGAAATGTTGGCAAATGTATATATATACAAAGGAAATAAGTATTCAGACCCTTTACTCAGTCCTTTGTTGAAACACTTTTGGCAGAGATTACAGCCTCGAGTCTTCTTCGGTATGACGCTACAAGCTTGGCACACCTATTTGGGGAGTTTCTTCCATTTTTCTCTGCAGATCCTCTCAAGCTCTGCCAGGTTGGATGGGGAGCGTCGCTGCACAGCTATTTTCAGGTCTCTACAGAGATGTTCGATCAGGTTCAAGTCTGGGCTCTGGCTGGGCCACTCAAGGACATTCAGAGACTTGTCCCGAAGCCACTCCTGCGTTGTTTTGTCTGTGTGCTTAGGGTCGCTGTCCTGTTGGAAGCTGTCCTCTGGAGCAGGTTTTCATCAAGGATTTCTCCATTCATCTTCCTCTCGATCCTGACTAGTCTCCCAGTCCCTGCCGCTGAAAAACATCCCCACAGCATGATGCTGCCACCACCATGCTTCACCGTAGGGATGGTGCCAGGTTTCCTCCAGACGTGATGCTTGACATTCAGGTTTCATCAGACTAGATGGTCTGAGAGTCTTTAGGTGCCTTTTGACAAACTCCAAGAGGGCTGTCATGTGCCTTTTACTGAGAAGTGGCTTTTGTCTTGCCACTCTACCATAAAGGCCTTATTGGTGGAGTGCTGCAGAGATGGTTGTCCTTCTGAGGAACTCTGAAGCTCTGAAGCTCTGAGTTACCATTGGGTTCTTGGTCACCTCCCTGACCAAGGCCCTTCTCCCCCAATTGCTCAGTTTGGCCGTGTGGCCAGCTCTAAGAAGAGTCTTGGTGGTTTCAAACTTCTTCCGTTAAAAAATTATGGAGACCATTCTTGGGGACGACACAATACTGTCTTGGAGCTCTACGGACAATTCCTTCCACCTCATGGCTTGGTTTTTGCTCTGACATGCGCTGTCAACTGTGGGACATTATATAGAAATGTGTTTTACTTTCCAAATCATGTCCGATAAATTTAATTTACCACCAGTGGACTCCAATTAAGTTGTAGAAACATCTCAAGGATGATCAATGGAAACAGGATGCACCTGAACTCAATTTCGAGTCTCATATCAAAGGGTCTGAATACTAAAGTAAATTAGGTGGTTTTTTTTTATAAATGTGCAAACATTTATATAAATCAGTTTTTTGCTTTGTCATTTTGGAGTATTGTGTGTAGAGTGATGAGGAAAACATTAATTTAATAATTTTAGAATAAAGCTATAACATAACAAAATGGGGAAAAAGTCATAATTCTTTCCCGAATGCACATACATACATGAATACATACATACTGTAGATGCATACATAAATACATACATACTGTACCACACATGCATACATAGAGAGAGAGAGATAGAGAGCGAGAGAGAGAGACCGATAGTACTTGAACAGCATCTAGCACAACATTCTCTGTTAGTCTGGACTACAATAGTCCTGGTTGACAGAAACACACTCACAATCTCTTTATCCACACAGAGACTGAAGTATTTTTACAATGTCTAGTATTGTCACAGAGAAGGACAGAGATCAGAGCTCCATTAGGCCAGTATGTAAATGTTTGTATATAAGGAGCATTGATTTCAGTTGGGCCTAGTGATGAAGATGAGGAGAGAAGGGGTGCCGTGACCTGTCTGGTTCTCAGTCAATGCAGTGTCACATCCCAAGATGGCTCAATCATTTACAGGCCTTAGTGAACTGGCTAGTAATGTAATCTCCTACTGGACAGAGGTCTGTCAGAGGGCAGGTCTGACCTCCAACAGGAGAAACATTCTACTGACACCTATCCCACAATGCAGTATGAGCTATGTATACGCCATAGGCCTGGATTCAGATGTCTATATTCAGCCAGTTGCAATGTATTCCCTATTATTTACTATTATTAAGTTTCATTTGAAAAGTCAATATGCCTGAAACAAGCTAGCAAAGCATTCCCCTTCTTCTTTTAGGTGCATTGCTTCCTGTTTAGATCTACCTCCCAGCGATTTACCCCTGCAGAGTGGCAGCCTGAGACAGTCGCTGTCCACCGTCATGTGGTGCTGAACGGTAAAATTGTGATGCATCGCTATCTGCTTCGATGGTGCTGAATCGCCACTAGCTTGTTTGTTTACTTTAATTCCACTGGACCTTCAACACTTCTGACAAAGTCACCTCGACAATGTTATCAGAACCAAATGGGAATGTTCCTGGTGTCTTAAAATGCAATTCGTATTATTCTGTATGTAAGTCTATGACAATCCATTTAGTACGATATGTTACTTTACGTTACATTACGAATGGAATAGATAGACAGATAGACAGATAGATAGATAGATAGATAGATAGATAGATAGATAGATAGATAGATAGATAGATAGATAGATAGATAGATAGATAGATAGATAGATAGATAGATAGATAGATAGATAGATAGATAGATAGATAGATAGATAGATAGATAGATAGATAGATAGATAGATAGATAGATAGATAGGTACTTTATTGATCCCCCGGGGGGGAAATTTCATAATAGATAGATAGATAGATAGATAGATAGATAGATAGATAGATAGATAGATAGATAGATAGATAGATAGATAGATAGATAGATAGATAGATAGATAGATAGATAGATAGATAGATAGATAGATAGATAGATAGATAGATAGATAGATAGATAGATACTTTATTGATCCCCGAGGGGGAAAATTCTTTGTCAAGCAGCTACAACAAAACACAGAGCAGGTGCAAAATGCCACAACGAAAGAACACAAAAGACAGATACACGGTACATGATACATAGAGCGGCAGTATGAAAAAGTATAGAAATACAAGATATCTGGAGTGCAAAAAAAGCTATAAAAAGACATTGCATAGTATGGGTGGTTGGCTGAATATGTACACTATACATTGGTGGATGTTGGATGGTTAACTATACTATACAGGTCGATGGCAGAGAAATACTTCAGTAGCTAAAAATGCTTATGATATGAGCGAGGGTAATAATAGTTTACTTAATAGACAGACTGGGTAAATGAACAGGTAAGTGAAAGTTTTGCATGGTTAAATTAGCTGTACAGGTAAGTATACAGTTATATTTACAGATAAGTGAATACTTGCATGGTTACACAAACTGTACAGGTAAATGACAGGAAGAGATACTTTAATAGCTAGTTGTGTGTATGATATAATTTGGGGTAATAATAGTAATTCCCTTAAAATACAGTCCTTAGTGCGCAGGGTTTAATTACAGACAACTGCACGTATTGCACATTCGATATACTAAAAGCAATGAGAAAAGGTGCAACTGACAGGATACTAATATGCATTCCTGAGTGAATGCCTACGTAAGTTAGATCCAAGAATTACTAGCAATATTGCACGTGATATGATATAACAACTGTACATGAGTATGTGTATATACAGACCTGCATGAATAAATAGGTCCTGAGTGAATGAGTGCTGATGGACCAGAGTTACTCACGGATGGATGCATAATTGTTAAACTAGGTCCTAGCACCCCAACAGTTCCAGATCTATGTTGCCGACGGCACGGCACCCCGGTGAGGCATTATATAGTCTAATAGCCGCCGGCAGGAAGGACCTACTGTAGCGCTCTCTGGCACACCGTGGTGGGATCAGTCTGTGACTGAAAGTGCTCCTCTGCGTCATAACCATAGCGTGCAGAGGGTGGGTGACGTTGTCCATGATGGCCAGCAGTTTGGCCAGGATACGTCTCTCCGCCACCTCCTCTAGAGTGTCAAGGCTCATCCCCAGGACAGAGCTAGCCTTCCTGATCAGCTTATTTACCCGAGAAGCATCACCGGCTTTGATGTTTGCTCCCCAGCACACCACTGCAAAAAAGATGCACCACAGACTGGTAGAAGGTATGCAGTAGTTTACTGCACACGTTGAAGGACCTGAGCCTCCTCAGAAAGTAGAGTCGTCTCTGGCCCTTTTTGTACAGGGCCCCGGTGTTACCAGCCCATTCCAGCCTGTTGTCCATATGGACTCCCAGGAACTTGTATGACCCAACCATTTCCACATCCATCCCCTGTATAGGGACTGCAGTCAGTTGTGCCTTGGTTCTCCTGAAGTCCACCACCATCTCCTTTGTTTTGCTGATGTTGAGCTGAAGGTGGTTCTGCTCACACCACAACACAAAGTCACTGATTGTGCTCCTGTACTCCTCCTCCTGCCCACCCCTGATGCACCCTACAATTGCAGAGTCATCCGAGAACTTCTGTAGGTGGCATGTTTCAGAGTTATATCTGAAATCCGAGGTGTAGAGGGTGAACAGGAAGAGGGACAGGACTGTTCCCTGGGGGGCCCCTGTGTTGCTAACTGCCCGTTCTGACACACAGCTCTGTAGTCGCACAAATTGTGGCCTACCGGTCAGGTAGTCCGTGACCCAGGAGACTAAGGGTGCTTCCACTTTCATCCTCCTCATCCTCCTCAGCGGTTGTACAATATCATATGAATTAGAGGATGTTTAGTATCATACATCTTGGAGGACATATAGTATTATACATCTTTCTCTGAGACCAGGTTGCCTGTTGCGTTGTAACAACAAAGGAGAATTATGGGGAGAATTTACATTGGTGGTTAGGTGAACTAACAACAAAGGTTAGGTTAATTTACGTGAAAGGTTAGGGGAACTAAAACGACAAAGGTTAAGTGAATTTACATAGCAGGTTAGGTGAATTGGGTTCCGTTTTATTGGAAGTCGCGGAAAATGTCCACCCTTCCTCCATGACCAACCTTCCTACTTTTATTTCTATCTAAAATAAATAGACCATTAGTATGTGCTCAGAAATACGAAACGTATGTTTCTTATGGCTCTGAGGCCAGGCTGGGAAAGCACAGAGGATGTGTCTGTCATTTGTCTGTCGAAAGTTTTGGCCTCTGGGACTTGAGCTTCTATGTTGTCCTGTCAAAGACATTTTTATACCATAACCTACATGGTATTTATATAGAAGTAATTTGATACCGTCTCTGGGAGATTATCTTTCATTTTCATAGCACAGATATTTAGTATTTTTAGTATTTTATTAGGATCCCCATTAGCTACAGCCAAAGCTGCAGCTACTCTTCCAGGGGTCCACACATGACATAATACATAACATAAAAGACAGTTAAAGCTGAAGGACAGAACTACATGAAATTACATAATACATAACATAAAAGACAACTACATAAATTACATTTTATTTAATACAAGGATATAACCAGGATATAACCAGTTGGTTGTTCCTCTGCCATCAGAATATGTCTTCACAAACTAGTGTTAGGGATTTGTATTAGGGGAGATGAGTTCTGCTGTGCTGAACATCAAGGGGTTCCCCATACCCACCTGTGCTGTTTCAGCCCAGTTACTGTGACACAGCTTGTCACTAAATGTGTTTCAGAAGTGCACCGGTGTGTGTGTGTGTGTGTGTGTGTCTGAGGGCTCATTGAGAGTGACAGTGTAGATTAGAGGTGTAAGTACACACACTCGTCAGTCCCCCCCTAACCCGCCCTCCCCATACAGACCAGTCTGGTAATTAATTGAATTGTTAATGCAGGCGACAACTTCATTCTTAATTGCCCCTCAATGGATTAAAACATAACTCTGAGTGATCTGCGCTGAAGGTTACACTTGTCTGCTCAAAACTGTAAATGCCTTGGTTCTAAAAGTCCAGTTGATTATTACACTGAAAATAACCTGAAATTACATGTAACGTTTTATTAGATAACTGTGTTGAGATAATTAGTTAACAATATGTACTCAAAGAAAGTTCACTGTAAATGTCTGAGTTGGCAGAAAATAAGTGCAGTGTTTGTGGTTTTCCCGGATGTGTCTAGGAACAACTCTAGGAGGGATCCTTTGATATTAGTTGTAATTAGTTCTTAGTCCCCTCTAGTATTTCTCTAATCTCTGCTGCCAAGACAATACTCACAACCAACCAACACCACTTCTGCCTACTGTAGCATTTACTGCAGGTTTCCTGCTTTTGGCTGTTTCTCCTAAAAGGCATAAAACAAGAGTATTGTGAATACATGGGTAGTTGACGTGACACCCTTTTTTTGTCCATAATGGCAAACACAAATATAACTTCATTTAAATATGTTAAAATTGTGACATATTACTAAAAGCTTTTACTTGGAACATGCGTAAATTCATGCTTGTGTATTATTTGTTTTCATACAATATTGGACCAAATGTGTTATTCGTCCAATGGTGTGACTGTCCCAGGTTAGGTTGTGGAACTTTGAACTTCAGTTAATTAATAAAAAAAAGTAATACAATTCCCTTCACCTACTCTAGTACTTACTGTATGACACAGAAGTCTATTTCAAGAAACAGTAGTCCCCATGTCCATTCATGATATTTTCAAATAGTTCTGATTGATTACATTTTTGTCCCTAAAATCAATGTCCACATGGTGTGACACAATTCTTTGAATAAACAACGAGCCAGCATTTGGGCACCATTGTGCGGGGATGAGTTCTCTTGCAATGATGAGTTATAGAAAAAATAGCTAGAGCACGTCTGAACAGGTTGTAAGCTTTATTAGTAGTAGTTATACCAATATGACCCTTTTCTGCCATTGCCATAAATGGTGGTACATTTCTTAGTCGTTTAGTGTGACGCCTTTTGAAGGTATAATAGAAAATGCTAGTAATTTTTGGACAATTGAAGTATAAAAAGCTATTCTAATTTTTTTTGTGGTGAAATCAAACGGAAGGCTTGCTGTTAACAATAAGGCCTAAAATGAACCATACAGCCTGAGATTTCCACTGATGTAACTAGGGCTGTGGCGGTCATACAATTGTCGGCCGGTGATTGTCAAGCAACTGCCGTTCTCACGGTAATTGACTGTTAATTAACATAAACAGGTTTAGCATCTCCTGGTTTCCACACATAGCCTACAAGCCACTGATGCAGACCTTTGGAACATCTACATTTTAAAAAGTCTAATAAATCCATGTAATATAGCCTACACCATCACAATAAATCCATAATTTATTTTAGACATAATATGAAGAAAATGTTGTCTATTTCTGAAGAAAAGAATAGCATACTCTGAGTTGTCCTTATGTTAGGCCCTGGTATGGCTATGCCATATGTCTGTGAGCTACAGTTGTTCATTTAGCAGACAAGATTTGCTTAGAATTCTGTGGCATTATTTTTTATTATTTTATAGTATAAAAAATACAATTGAACATAGCTTAATAAAATAGAAAGGATGTCACGGCTGGGTGTAGGAACGGACCAAGGCGCAGCGCTGTAGTGGTTTGACATATTTTATTTAGACTAACTCAAAACAATAAACATAGAATAAAGCACAACCGCTGTGTGTGTGTGTGTGTATGTGTGTGTGTGTGTGCGTGTGTGTGTGTGTGTGTGCGTGTGTGTGTGTGTGTGTGTGTGTGTGTGTGTGTGTGTGTGTGCGCATGCGTGTACAAACATACAGGCCGAGATACAGGTCAGAAAGACAAAGGAGCTCAAGCGTTGACTGAACGCGCTGTGAGGCTCAGAGACAGAACTCAATTACATTGAGAGACAATAGGAGAATTCAAAGTAATTTAATAAAAAGGACAGCTGTGTGTGTGTGTGTGTGTGTGTGTGTGTGTGTGTGTGTGTGTGTGTGTGTGTGTGTGTGTGTGTGTGTGTGTGTGTGTGTGTGTGTGTGTGTGTGTGTGTGCTATTCTGTGTTGAGCGATTAACAAAGAAACTGGTCCTCCTATATGCTTTATTTATGCAACTTTAGTTGTGATACAAACATTGGGCTATATGTTTAGATTTTTAACACATTCTAAGGCTGCATGATAGGACTCTAATGATGATTTTAAAAAAGTTGCATGAAAGGCATGAGCTCTGATTTAGTTTTTTGTGCTGCACATACGTCATCAGTCTCTCATTCACAATTTGACAAGCACTTGATAATATTCTCACAAGGCCTCGAATTTCCAAGCGGCATCCCCCTTGTGTGGCCTAATGCCCCCTAAAAAATCCATGCTTTTGCAAAGTGGCCATTGTGCCCTTGGGCTGAACATAATAAATACAATTCCCTTCTCCCAGCTGCTTTACTCCAAAGCACCTCTCACTCTGTCACGAGGTGAGGTAAGGGAACGAGGCAAAGAGCGATAGTTGCAGTCAGACATGTTTATTCACACGGAAAACAATAACCATCTAACCAAAGACAGCCACGTGAGCTGGTATGCATACACATGCAAACACAAAGATCCACAACGCAGGTGGATTGATTGGAACATAAATAAAATCCCCAATTAGAGACAACTCAAGACAGCTGCCTGTAATTGGGGATTAACAAAAATGACCATAGAGTTCACTAGAACTCTGTTGTCAGGTCCTGACTGTGACCTCTCGACTCCCATAGAGGATTCAAGAGGCCTGCCGTCAGACAGGACCTGACACACTCACATGGCTTTCTCAGATATCGCAATTCTTATTAGCTAATGCCCTTCTTACAGGTATTTCAGCTACAGTGACGTGTATTCATGGATGCCAAGGGAAGACAGGCTTCCCAAAAAAACGTAAAAAATGTATCTTTCGTCTCTCTGTGTTTCATAATTTTTCTTCAGTTCTCAAGACGTTGAATGTATCTCACAGGAGAAAGTATCAGAGTGAGCAAAACAGCTCCCCTCTGTCTCTCTATGTGTAGGCCATCTATCTATCCAAACGATTATGACATTGTTGCCACCCGTAGCATTGAAGGCAAGGAAAGCCAGCAAGCATTTAGCCTCCCTAGATAAAAAAAAAAAGTATAACAAATCAGCGTTGAGCTAAACTGAGCGAGCTCAACTGTGAATGGTCCTGGCGCACAAAAAAAGTGTCAAGGGATTTGGCTTCACTCCTATCAAATCCCATTTAAAGCATACATCATTGACAGAAAAACATGAATTGTTGCATCATTGTGTTGTTGTCTACTTGTGGCTAGCTAGACAGCTAGCTAAAATTGTATTTTTCCTAAATTAGCCACGGATGGAGATAGGGATTTGGTTCATGATTATAATGGCAATTCTGATCCAACCATTAATTCATACATTGTAGTGCCCCTGGCCTGAGAGGATGGAAGTTGTAGCTAGGCACATCGGGGACACAATCAAATTCCGGGGGGCATATTGAAAATCTTAGAACTGTCCACATTTACCCTACTTGAGTAGGCCTAACGAACAGCAAAAGCACTAGCCTATGTCAATCTACTATCCCCCAAAAGTTTACCTATTCTATTGGTCAACTTGTCCTTCTGTGCAATAAATAAAATCAATGAGGCTGATGCAACAGATTAGAATGTTTATCTTAAAATGTTGATAAACTATTAGGTTATTTCTTCACATTATAAGCGCAGCAACCCGCACATGGCAGTAGGCTAAAAGCGTGAATGTTCCAAAATGCAATCAATTAGTGGGAAAACACTGTTCTCGAAAGTGATGGCAAATGCGATTGTGCATGTAATGCTTTATTATAATGGTGCATTTTATGGTGAAAATGATCTTCCCCAAACTTGAATCTCACGTGCAGCCTATGTGTGGCAGTTAGGCTCTACACCGGTTATAAAGCGGATTAATGTGCTTCATTTTAAGAAGTTATTTGGCCACTTCAGTTGTGATACAAACCTTATCAAAACATATAGGCCTGTGGGTTAGGGCTACATGAGGTGTGCGACTATGATTTGAACAAGTCGCAAAAAAAGGCATGCGCTGTTTCTTGCCTTACTGCACAAGCTGGGCATCATTCACAAGTGATAGGCTAATATTATCACCCATCAGACTATTCTTAATTTAATGTTGTCTTTACATATACTAAATAATTTATGTGTGAAATTAGTTTGGATTTAAAATGGACCATTGTCATGCACCTGACTCGGAAACAGGAGCATGGGGGGGGGGGGGGGGGGGGATCATGTCATCTATGCACTTAAATAGCGAATGGAGGACGCTTTTCCCATGGTTCATTTTCATACCAGCCAGGTAGGCTATACTCCTGTTGTAAAGAGAAGCAATATGCTTAATACTATGAAAGTAGAGAAATAAATATAGTAGGCCTATAGAAAGCTGATGGGATCCTTCTCTTTCTAATAGAGGCCATCAAAACATTTGTTTTCTCACTCAATTGCATAGCCTATAGAAATGTTGTGCAACATGAGCTCATGGCCCAGTGACGGCTGGTGATAATTATTTTTGGGGGGCGCATGCAGTACTAAAAAGCATGTTGACTACTTTTTTTATATTTTTTATAACAAATTTTTATTATACAGACAAATAAAAGTATAAATTCAAGCATTAAAGAGAAAACAGTGTCTGCACTTTTATCTTTTTACACATTCCTTTCCCACATATAACTGAATGACAAACAGCAACAACAGAGTAGCATGTTGACTACTTGAACATAAATTTTGCTCTCCTTTCTTTCTGGCCAGCAAATTTCTCAATGACTCTCTGATTAAAGTCAGCCATCTCAGTAACAAGTCTATTTTCCATGGACAGCAATGCCAGTGCATTCAGCCTCTCCTGGGTCATGGTGTTTCTGAGAAAAGTTTTTATTCTTTTCAAGGTTGAGAAGCACCTCTCAGCTTCAGCTGTGGTCATGGGTGTGGTAATGAGAACTTTTTGTCACCTCTTCGTTGTGCCTTCTAATGCCAATCCTGTAGCCTTCATCTAGTTGTTCAGCAATGCTAACTCTGCCCATTTTTCAGATAGATGTTTGAGGTATCTTACCCCATTTGTTGTCCAAAAAACTTCAGTGCCGACACTTTGAAATAAAAGACAGGGAAAGCAAAAAAGGGCATTGCTAACATCACATCCAGCCAGCCTCCGTTTGTCATAACAAGCGCGGGTGAAGCTCCGGGTGTAGCTTCGTCCTCTGTCACTGGCCTGCTGCTGGATTTGTAAATCGGGGTGGTCCGAGCGTAAAGTTGAATGACAGGTGACGAGAACCAATCAGATTGGATAAAATAACATGTATCCAATTATGATTCGCCAGGGACGCAGCGACCTGCGCCCGGAGGAGGATCTTTAAGAAACCAATTAGAGACCAGCATCAGGTCACATGCTGCCCATGAAACATATTGAAAAACATATAAAATACTAAATAGTTAACCGATTTAAGACAGTTTTATTAAATGCTGAGGCTCTTACTACCAGCCGGCACATCGCATAATGATCAAGCACATCGCAAGCTATCATAGTTTTAGTTACCTGATAATATTATACATTTTTAACGTTAAATGTTGGATTGTGATTGTCATTTCTGCAGTATTTCTTTTTATTGTCATCGTAAATTTTTGTCATTGTTATTTTTTTTTTTCTTGTTTATTGGTTTGACTGTTGTGTTTATGTGTTGTGTTTATGTTTTTAGAGAATATGTTGTGACAAGGGCGCGTAATGAATGGCCACATGAATTTCCCCTTGTGGG
This sequence comes from Thymallus thymallus, assembly GCA_023634145.1. Classification (NCBI taxonomy): domain Eukaryota; kingdom Metazoa; phylum Chordata; class Actinopteri; order Salmoniformes; family Salmonidae; genus Thymallus; species Thymallus thymallus. Next base: position 26,836,310 of record CM042413.1, read on the forward strand.
ACAATAAAGTTCACCTTGTACCTTGTACCTTGTATGAGTAATCTATTTTATTTTTTATTTTTATTTCATTTTTATATATATATTATATATACAGTGGGGAGAACAAGTATTTGATACACTGCCGATTTTGCAGGTTTTCCTACTTACAAAGCATGTAGAGGTCTGTAATTTTTATCATAGGTACACTTCAACTGTGAGAGAGGGAATCTAAAACAAAAATCCAGAAAATCACATTGTATGATTTTTAAGTAATTAATTTGCATTTTATTGCATGACATAAGTATTTGATACATCAGAAAAGCAGAACTTAATATTTGGTACAATTAATATTTGGTGCAATTACAGAGATCATACGTTTCCTGTAGTTCTATACCAGGTTTGCACACACTGCAGCAGGGATTTTGGCCCACTCCTCCATACAGATCCTTCAGGTTTCGGGGCTGTCGCTGGGCAATACGGATTTTCAGCTCCCTCCAAAGATTTTCTATTGGGTTCAGGTCTGGAGACTGGCTAGGCCACTCCAGGACCTTGAGATGCTTCTTACGGAGCCACTCCTTAGTTGACCTGGCTGTGTGTTTCGGGTCGTTGTCATGCTGGAAGACCCAGCCACAACCCATCTTCAATGCTCTTACTGAGGGAAGGAGGTTGTTGGCCAAGATCTCACAATACATAGCCCCATCCATCCTCCCCTCAATACGGTGCAGTCGTCCTGTCCCCTTTGCAGAAAAGCATTCCCAAAGAATGATGTTTCCACCTCCATGCTTCATGGTTGGGATGGTGTCCTTGGGGTTGTACTCATCCTTCTTCTTCCTCCAAACACGGCAAGTGGAGTTTAGACCAAAAAGCTCTATTTTTGTCTCATCAGACCACATGACCTCCTCCCATTCCTCCTCTGGATCATCCAGATGGTCATTGGCAAACTTCAGACGGGCCTGGACATGCACTGGCTTGAGCAGGGGGACCTTGCGTACGCTGCAGGATTTTAATCCATGACGGCGTAGTGTGTTACTAATGGTTTTCTTTGAGACTGTGGTCCCAGCTCTCTTCAGGTCATTGACCAGGTCCTGCCGTGTAGTTCTGGGCTGATCCCTCACCTTCCTGATGATCATTGATGCCCCACGAGGTGAGATCTTGCATGGTGCCCCAGACCGAGGGAGATTGACCGTCATCTTGAACTTCTTCCATTTTCTAATAATTGCGCCAACAGTTGTTGCCTTCTCACCAAGCTGCTTGCCTATTGTCCTGTAGCCCATCCCAGCCTTGTGCAGGTCTACAATTTTATCCCTGATGTCCTTACACAGCTCTCTGGTCTTGGCCATTGTGGAGAGGTTGGAGTCTGTTTGATTGAGTGTGTGGACAGGTGTCTTTTATACAGGTAACGAGTTCAAACAGGTGCATTTAATACAGGTAATGAGTGGAGAACAGGAGGGCATCTTAAAGAAAAACTAACAGGTCTGTGAGAGCCGGAATTCTTACTGTTTGGTAGGTGATCAAATACTTATGTCATGCAATAAAATGCAAATTAATTATTTAAAAATCATACAATGTGATTTTCTGGATTTTTGTTTTAGATTCCGTCTCTCACTTTTGAAGTGTACCTATGATAAAAATTACAGACCTCTACATGCTTTGTAAGTAGGAAAACCTGCAAAATCGACAGTGTATCAAATACTTGTTCTCCCCACTGTATATATATATATATATATATATATATATATATATTGTTGTATACATTTACATTTCTGGAATTTTGATGGGGGCGGCGCCCCAGCGCCCTCTATTGACAAGCCGCTACTGTCATGGCCTCATGAAGTGTTTGATTAGATTTTCGAATTCATTTGCATTGATGTCAGAGTGATTAGAGGGACAATAGAGTGCTGAGTACCAGGAAGTTAGCAAGTTTGGTAGGCTACTAATGACCAGCAGCACCATCAGAGATTGGAGGAGCCTAATTACCGTGACTAAACGGTCAAGTGGAATTTGACTGTTGTCATGACTCGTGACTGCCGGTGTGACGGTAATATAGTCACCATAATAGCCCTTTGTGTGAAAGCTTGTTCCCCTTGGTGTGACATGAATATGGTGTCACACCAGAGGACATAACCCATTAATACACTTTTTTATACTTATTTATATTATACCTATGTGTATCCTGTTTCAATTTTGATCATTTTTCAAACCCTGTCATTGGCTCCAGGAAACTCCAAAAACTCTCCAACAGAACACGTCTCGAGCTGTGCCTTAGCTCCCACGGCTTCAGCTGTTGTTAGGTTGGTTCCTCCGACTGGGTGGGCACGGGTGCACTTGGGTCTCCTCCATCACTAGAGGACCGTGTCCTTGCGCCTCACTGCGTGGCTAGGTACACCTCAATGTAGTGGGGGTCTACCTGAGTGATCCTATCAGTCTTCTCTCAAAGATTAAGCCATGCAAGCCTTAGTGCACATGGCCGGTGCAATGAAACTGTGAATGGCTCATTAAATTAGTTATGGTTCCTTTGATTGCTCCAACATTACTTGGTTACTAGGATGACTGCAGCTAAAGAGCGAATACATGCCAACAATTGCTGACCTTCGCGGATGTATGCATTTATTCACACCCAAAACCCATGCAGGCACCAGACAGGCAAATTACCACTCCCGCCTCGGCAAGGTAGTGACGAAAAATAACAATACAGGACTCATTAGAATGAGTACACTTTTAATCCTTTATTGAGGATTCATTAATTATGTTTAGAAGTTGCATTTTAAGTTTTACATTTTTATTGTTTACTATCTACTTCACTTGCTGCGGCAATGTTAACATATGTTTCCCATGCCAATAAAGCCCTTAAATTGAATTGAAATTGAATTGAATTGAATTGAGAGAGAGGAAGGGAAGGAAGGAGAGAGGGACAGAGAAAGTATGTATTTCTGTGTGTGCATATATAGTAAAAACTAAGGTAGAGTTGAGTCTCCCTGGCAGTAGTAGTCCCTGGGTACATCTCTGTTATCCCCTGAGTTGTTGTTATTTGGGACTGGAGATCCTTAATGAAGCTCTCCCCATAAAGAAACTAAGAGCTGACACTGTTGCCTCGACAACAATGCTTCCCTGGTCACTGTGGGGAGTGCCATGGAGACCAGTGCCAACACTCCACCAAACTGCTAATCAGTCCCAGCTGTCAGATGGCACCTGGCCTGACACCTCTGGTTAAAACCTGTCTCCAGGCATCCACTTATTAAAGCTGCCAGCAGAAAGAGAGCGAGAGAGAGAAAGAGAGAGAGAGAGAGAGAGAGAGAGAGAGAGAGAGAGAGAGAGAGAGAGAGAGAGAGAGAGAGAGAGAGAGAGAGAGAGAGAGAGAGAGCGAGAGAGAGAGAGAGAGGGAGAGAGAGAGAGAGAGAGAGAGAGAGAGAGGGAGAGAGAGAGAGAGAGAGAGCAGTCCTATAGTGAGAATGTCAGGAGTGGAGTGGATGGGTATTATTAGATAAGTAGTGGTGTGGATGGCGTGTGTACAAAGGCAGTAGTACAATTGCATGAATGTGAGAGGGGTGTCTGGGGGTGCTCCCCTCGCTCCTGTAGAGAGTGAGGGGTCCAAGGACAGCACTGGGGGGGACAGGTGAGGGACGGGACTATTACTGGACCTGACATTTGGGGCTCTATTCTACTCTAATCTCTTACACACACCAATTTACTCACTCACACACACACACACACACTCTGAACAATGGGAATATTTGACTGTACTTTGTGGACTGCACCACATTCTGGGGTAATTGGCAATGGTAGCTTGGTGTGTGATTTTGAAAAGATTTGGGCATCTATAAAACTATGATACAAACAGCATTCACAAACAGCATTCACAAACAGCATTCACACACACACACACACACACACACACACACACACACACACACACACACACACACACACACACACACACACACACACACACACACACACACACACACACACACACACACACACACACACACACACAGCCTTTCATTTCTCTAGCAGCTGGGCCTTCCTTCAGAATAACAGTCCTGTCACAGCCAACACTCTAAAGCCCCCTCATTTCCCCCCTCCTTCTCTCTCTCCAACACTGCCAATCATAATTTGTCAATTAACAGGCAATTCTCCCCTTTAATGATGCCAACTGTTCACCAACGGTGTCAGAGCATAGCAGAGAGGAGAGGAAGGAGAGGAGGGAGGGAGGGAGTGAGAAAGAGAGGGAGGAAGGGAGGGAGGGAGTGGGGTAATGAAGGCCGCTTACTGTTCTGGATTTAATGACGGATGATTTACGGACTTTCTCGCTCTCTTTCTCTGTCTTTTGTTCTCTCTCCCCTCTCTCTCTGTATCAGTTAAGCAGGGTTTGGTTTTTTATAAGATGGTTAGATGTACTGGGTATCAATGCTTGGTGAGTTATACGCACATCTATTTCAGCGTGGTAGTACTTCTCTCAAAACATGATATACACTGGCCTGCCTGGGTATCAGTTATACGTACATCTGTTTCAGCGTGGTACGACTGCTCTCAAAACATGAAACACACTGGCCTGCCTGGATATCAATGATGATTTAGCAAAAGATCTTTAGAAAATATGTTCCAGTACTTCCCTTTTATGTTTCCTAACATATATTATAGTAGCCTATATTTCACATTAAACAGAGAAGGGGAGGGAAGGAGGAGAGTCTGGTTAAGATATGGAGTTGGTAGTGGTGCTATCTTAAATGAGGAGTCAAATATGAAGGTCTGGGTTAACAGAACTTAATCCCTCACCAAACAGAAATAACACTATGGCTTAATCCCCCCCCCCCAAATCTCAGATTAGCCAAACTGCTGCCCTTCTCTCCTCTCTGCTGCACAGTAGGAGCCACGGCTAGCCGTTACGCTATCCTGCGCAGAGACCTCTGGATGGGAACACGCTAACAAACAATAGTGTCATTACCACTACTGCTGTGGCTAGTCAATAAAGCCCCATGAACTGTTGTTAACCTAAAGATTAATTTGACGTTTTGGAAGATGGATTTTTCTTTCACAGGGATAGGTTGAGAGTTGGAGTTTGGAAGTTTATTTTACAATGATGGGTTTATTGTTGGAGTTGAAGCAGCAAATTGATTTGAGGGATAAGTTAGAGAAATTGGTAGTTTTTGTCACTTTTGATGTTTCTGTGATTGCTTCTAAAAACAGTGACTGAAAGGAAAAGAACCAAACAACTTCTCATAATATCAACATTTCATCTCAAAGAATTTAACCGGTGTTGAGTAAATAATGCCTATACATCTCATTCCTGTACCGGTTTCAAAATACTGTACAACCTAATTTCTTGAATAGAAAAGAAACATCACAAAACAAGATGCCTCCACTATCAGAGTATTTGACTGTGAAGACCTTGACGATTGTATTAAACCTGTAGTTAGTAGAGATAGGAGTGTATAATTACCTTTAAGTACCCCAGAGTCAACAAATATGTTCATCCAGCAAATAAAGGATTACCCTATCTGTTTACAGTACTTCACTCCTTAACTCACCCATTTCACCCAGGAGAGACAGAATACAACGGAGAGAGAGAGAACGAGAAGAGAGGAAAAACTGCTGACATCCACTCCTCTGTAAGAGCAGGGGGTCTCCCTTTTCCTTAGATAAAAAACAGAAATAGCCAAATGCTCTTAGGGATTTTAAAGTGTATCTGAGTGTGTAGACCCAGTTGTGTTTCTTGTTGACTATTTTTCCCCCTTCTTTTAAATATATGTGAGGAAAGTTGGGGACGGCCTTAGGTTTGGTTTGCATTATGTAGGAAGTTGCCTGGTTTTACAGGACAATTCCACCACTTTATAAACAGTTATTATGCTGTTAGTATATATACACTACTGTAAGATTTGATACACATTTTGATGTTTTATAGTTTTTTTTTGTCATATTGCACGATTCCTCGTTGTCATTTTCTAAGCTTCTGCATTGCCCTCATCTACAGTATACTACAATTCCCAGGGTGCATTTAATCTCCTATGATGCATTGTTCCGCCCAGTTAGCCTGCAGTTAGATTAGCTGGCTTGCAATCCAAGACGAGGTTTATGTCATAAGTTCTGAGTGCATTTCACATTACCTTTGGGTTGAAATCATATTATACATTTAATCTGTCTTAAACAACATGTTACAGTTTTTCTCAGTCGCTTTGGTGCATTTTTCACATCATCCCTAACATGTGCAAAATAATAAGTGCATTTCTCAGAACAATTTGTACAAACTGCAATATACAATAGATATGTTTCTAAAGCTAGTCAGTCACAAAAAATCTAAAAATCTCTCAAAAGTAAATATTCATGCCAATGATCATGTCAGTGTCATCAGAATGAGAAGTCATTGAGTCATTGTTCACGAACAAGGTCGTCAAAATGTTTAGGCTTGTTGTCAATGTAACTGTGTACTTTGACAGTGTTACCTGATGTAAACTAAGGCTACAGTTTGGATGACAGTTACTGTATTGAAAATGCACAAGCCTGCACTTCTATGGCATATATCAATTTCAACAGTACTATTTACATATTACTGTATGTGGGTTATTGATTGAAAGAGACTGGACAGGATTTTGCTTTTCACAGCTTTTACTAGTGCTACTTTATGAAAGAAAAAAACAAAATAATTTACAGTAAGAAAAAGACAAGGGGCACAAAGGAAAAAAAACTAAATTAGAAAGAAACACAGGAAACACCCCTTAGGCACAACTTTGCCTGCTGTGATTGCTTACGCACCCATACACACGCACAGTAGAATAATCACCGACAGGGACCCGGGGTGTGCAGAGGGAATAAGACGCACCCACAATTTGTGAACAAATGGGGAACAGGTGCTGAAACGAAACAGGGCAGACAAACACTGAGTGGTGGGTCGGTGGTGGCTAGTACTCGGGCGACCATACAGTACTTTTACCTGTACATACTGGTACCGTAGCTCCTTAACTCTGTCCTCATTCCTTTGGAATGGTACACGGTACAGCTGTTTCATACTCATCTGGTTTCTATGCAGGCACCCTGTCGATGGTTGAGATGCTAACCGTATGGATGTAGAAGACATCGTTGTCTTCTATAATGGTCCTTTGTATTTCCCTGAGTCTCATGGCATTGTTGGCTCGGACCATGGTGCAAATAGCCTCCTCCTGTTGAGGTGTGAAAAGGCATCCTCTGCCACCGGTTTGAGGTAATCTTGCAGTCCTATGTGGGGAAAAATGCAGTGATGCATCGCACACTTTCACATAGACAAAAACTATACGAACACACATTTTACTGTAAAACATACAGGTGGGTGCATGTAAGGTGCAGTATGTATCTGTATAGAGTATATTTCCGTATGCTGTGAAATACAAGTGGACTACTGTAATATGAAGCATTGTAGGAAGTATAGAGTATACTGCTTATATACAGTAACAGTGCACTGTACATTGGTGGACATACCTGTTCTCTCTTCGAAACGTTTGAACTATTGAGGTTGATCTCCCAATATTCGGCTGCACCCTTCGACCCGCCTCAGCCATTGCAAGGCCATGATTGACAACATGGTCTACAATAGTGGCCCTTATGTCATCAGATATGCGCCTATGTCCTCTTCTGCCTCTTCCTCTGTTTTGCCTTCCACCACGCATCCTTGCTACTCTGATTTTTGTTCATGAGATGCACCTTTGAGCAATTTAGACAACTGGTTGATTGTTGGTTGAACTAACACTTTACATTCCTTCATGAGTGAGGGTCAATTTCACCTGCACGATTCATCAATTCACGTTTTTGTACAAAAGGTCTAATAGAAATGTGTAAAACTATGCTTGACAGTTTATGACAAATAGTTCAACAATTTTGCATGTAATGGCTTATGCAAGGAACTAATACCTAGATGTTTTGAGGGGTTTGACTATTCAACAGAGAACCATCTACTATATGTTGATCAACATGACATGAGCAATTGAAAATGTGGATAAAAGCTGACACTTGTACATTAACAATTGCAATTTGTACAAAGGAATAAGAAATTGCTTTAATGATGTGCACAAGTGACTAGATGATTTGGAATTTGTACAAGTAGTATCAAGAATTGCACTTCTGATCTAAGAAATGCACCAAAGCGACTGAGAAAAACTGTAACATCCTGGACAATCTCATTTTCACAATTTCACTAATATCATCACAATTCATACCACATTTTTTGGGTTCATTCAGTAGTTTTTACCTAATTAATTACAATCATGTTGAAATAATGTTAAAAGTATAATTTACACTGAACAAAAATATAAAAGCAACATGCAACAATTTCAAAGACTTTACTGAGTTACAGTTCATATAGAAGCCACAATCTATCTTTAATATTAAAGCTGAGCTAATGCCCTCCCAAAGATAATAATAATAATAATTTAAGAAAAAGAAGAACTGGGGCATTTTCAGCTTCCAGGAATTGTACAGATCCTTGCGACATGGGACTGTGCATTATCATGCTGAAACATGAGGTGATGGCGGTGGATGAATGACACGACAAATGGTATCTCTGTGCATTCAAATTGTCCTCGATAAAATGCAATTATGTTCATTGTCCATAGCTTATGCCTGCCCATACCATAACCCCACCTCCACCATGGGGCACTCTGTTCACAACATTGACATCCGCAAGTCGCTCGCCCACACAACGCCATACATGCTGTCTGCCATCTTTCCGGTACAGTTGAAACCTGGATTTATCCGTAAAGAGCACACTTCTCCAGCGTGTCAGTGCCTATCGAAGGTGATCATTTGCCCACGAGGTCAGTTACGACGCCAAACCACAGTCAGGTCAAGATACTGGTGAGGACGAAGAGCACAAAGATGAGCTTCCATGAGACGGTTTCTGATGGTTTGGGCAAAAATTATTTGGTTGTGCAAACTGTCGTAGAAATTCTACAGGAAGAGAGACTGCAGATTCTTTCAGACAACAATAGCAATCAATAACAACCACTCAATCAATGCATCGTTAGGAAAGCCCAACGAACAGAGTTGTCTCTCTCCTCTTGTAGAAAAAGTACAAACTATACTGTCTATGTGGCAGTTTAACAGATGGGTGGAAACAGGGATGGAACATGGTTTGTAAGCAAGCCTGTATCAGTAAAATACTAAAATATAACTATGGACAATTCTCTAAGTAAAAACAGCATAGTAGGTCTAATTAAACAGTATAGTATGTAATTAATATTACATTTCCACCACAAAACCCACAGTTTCATCAGATGTCCGGGTGGCTGGTCTCAGACGATACCGCTAGCGAAGAAGCCGGATGTGGAGGTCCTGGGCTGGTGGCCTAAGGTTGTGAGGCCGGTTGGACGTACTGGCAAATTTTCTAAAACGAGTAATGAACATAAAATTATCTGGCAACAGCTCTGGTGGACATTCCTGCAGTCAGCATGCCGATTGTGTTGTCTGACTAAATTGCACATTTTAGAGTGGCCTTTTATTGTCCCCAGCACAAGGTGCACTTGTGTAATGATTATGCTGTTTATCTTGATATGCTGCACCTGTCAGTTTGATGGATTATCTTGGCAAAGGAGAAATGTTCACTAACAGGGATGTAAACACATTTGTGCACAACATTTGAAATAAGCTTTTTGTGCGTATGGAACATTTCTGGGATCTTTTATTTCAGCTCAAGAAACATGGGACCAACACTTTACATGTTGCATTGATATTTTCATTCAGTGTATAAAACATACAGTAAGTTGAAAATAGTACTGTTGCTGGATCCTGTGTTTTTTATATACAGTGCATTCGGAAAGTATTCAGACCCATGTCAGCGCAAAAACCAAGCCATGAGGTGGAAGGAATGTTACGTAGATCTCCGAGACAGAATTGTGTCAAAGCACAGATTTGGGGAAGGGTACCAAAAAATGTCTGGAGCATTGAAGGTCCCCAAGAACACAGTGGCCTCCATCATTCTTAAATGGAATAATTTTGGAACCTAACTAGCATATATACGCAGCGCGTGACTTTCACGTTTGGGGAAGATCATTTTCACCATAAAAATGCACCTTTATAATAAAAGCCTTACATGCATATTCGCATTTGTGGTCACTTTTGAGAATGGTGTTTTCCTGCTAATGGAACATACGCGCTTATAGCCTACTACCATGTGTGCTTTGCTGCACTTATAATGTGAAGAAATAGCCTAATAGTTTATCATAATTTTAAGCTAAACGTTCTCATCTGTTGCGCCAGGCTCATTGTTTAAAACAGTTTTTTTATACTAGTGGTTGTATTCATTTGGGATCTTTCGCATCCCACAACTGTCCCAGACTATGTTTTGAATAATTATTTCTCACACAGAAAATAATAGGTCAACTTTTGTACTATGGGGGATATTAGATTGACATAGGCTAGTGCTTTTGCTATTCGTTAGGCCTCTCATCTTGTTGACTTATGAAAAGAAAATGTGGACATTTCTTCCAATATCTTCAATATGCACATCCGAATTGGATAAGGATGCGCGCAGTTGCGTCCCCGATGTGTCTGTCCTCACTTGTAGCTTGTGAGAAAGAACCGATCACCTGACTGAGAGCCATGTCAGTGAGAGGTGCTTCCGCATGCAGCCGGGAGAAGGGAATTATAATTATTATTTTCAGACCAAGGGCACAACGGCCACTGGCCGCAAAAGGCATGGATTTCTTTAGGTGGCATTATGGCAGCTGGGAAATTTGAGGCATTATCAAGTGCTTGTCAAACTGTAAATGAGAGACTGATGAAGTGTGTACAGCCTCAGCAAAAACTAAGCAGAGCTCATGCCTTTCATGCAACTTTTTTAAAATCATCATTAGAGTCGCATCATGCAGCCATAGAATGTATCACAACTAAAGTTAGATGAACAACTCGAAATTAAGCATATAGAGGGACCTGTTTCTTTGTTAACTGCTCAACACAGAATAGCCACATGTACACAATCAGAATAGCATCATGTACGCACTTCCTCAAATCGAAAATATTATTTATATTTTATTCAGCTATGTTCAATTGTATTTTTTATACTATAAAATAATGCCATGGAATTCTAAGCAAATCTTGTCTGTTAAATTAATGGATGTAGCCCACAGCAATATGGCATAGCCAGATCATTGCCTAACATAAGGATAACTTAGAGTATGCTATTCTGTTCTTCTGAAATAGACATTTTCTTCATATCATGTTTCTTTAGACCTGTCTAAAATAAATAATGGATTTATTGTGATGGTGTAGGCTATATTACATGGATTTATTATACTTTTTAAAATGCAGATGTTCCAAAAGGTCTGCATCAGGGGCTTGTAGGCTATGCGTGGAAACCAGGAGATGCTAAATGTGTTTATGTAATTGAATGTCACTTACCGTGAGAACGGCAGTTATTTCCTTGACAATCACTGGCTGACAAAATGTCATGACCGCCACAGCCCTAACCATGACAGTTTACCGTCTAAGGTAACACCAAGTAATTTAGTCTCCTCAACTTGTTCAACAGCCACACCATTTATTACCAGATTCAGCTGACATCTAGAACTTAGGGAATTATTTTTACCAAATACAAATACAATGCTCTTAGTTTTACAGATGGGTTTCAGTGACTTCATTAGCTATGATTGCTGATGCGTATATGGGTGAATCATCAGCATACATGGACACACGTGCTTTGTTTAATGCCAGTGGCAGGTCATTGGTAAAAATAGAAAAGAGTAGAGGGCCTAGAGAGCTGCCCTGTGGAACACCACACTTTACATGTTTGACATTAGAGAAGCTTCTATTAAAGAAAACCCTCTGAGTTCTATTAGATAGATAGCTCTGAATCCACGATATGACAGAGGTTGAAAAGATATAACATACTTTTTCAAAAACAACAGTTTATGGTCAATAATATCAAAGGTTACACTGAAATCTAACAGTACTGCTCCCATAATCTTTTTATCATTAATTTCTTTCAACCAATCGTCAGTCATTTGTGTCAGTGCAGTACATGTTGAGTGCCCTTCTCTATAAGCATACGGAAAGACTGTTGTTAATTTGTTTACAGAGATGTAACATTGTATTTGGTCAAACACAATGTTTTCCTACAGTTTGCTAAGAGCTGGAGGCAAGCTGATAGGTCTTCTGTTAGAACCAGTAAAGGCTGCTTTACCACTCTTCGGTAGTGAAATGACTTTGGCTTCCCTCCAGGCCTGAGGACACATACTTTCCTCTAGGCTCAGATTAAATACATGACAAATAGGAGTGGCTATAGAGTCAGCTACCATCCTCAGTAGTTTCCCATCTAAATTGCCAATGCCAGGAGGTTTGTCATTATTGATCAATAACAATAATTTTTCCACCTCTCTCACACTAACTTTACTTTTTTTTATATATACATGAGTATGATGGCTCACTGTTCATTGTTGGCATTTCCTGCCTAAGTTTGCCCACTCTGAAGTAATCATTAAAATAACTGGCAAGATCAAATTTATTTGTGATGAATAAGCCATCTGATTCGATAAAAGATGGAGTTGAATTTGTCTTTCTGCCAATAATTTCATTTAAAGTACTCCAAAGTACATTGTATCATTGATCTTGGCATCATAATACAGGTTATTCTTCTTTTTGTTGAGTTTAGTCACATAATATCTCAATTTGCAGTAAGTCAGCCAGTCAGATGTGTAACACCCTGATCTGTTTCACCTGTCTTGTGATTGGTCTCCAACCCTCACCAGGTGTCTCCCATTACCTCATGTGTATTTACATATGTGGTTTCTGTTTGTCTGTTGCCAGTTTGTCTTGTCCTGTCAAATTCTACCAGCGTGATCCCGTGTGTTGTTTTTGAGTCTGCCCACTTCTGACCTTTCTGCCTGTCCTGACCCTGATCCTGCCTGCCGTCCTTTACCTGCCTGACTCTGATTTGGATTACAACTCTTTGCCTGCCTTGACTACCAATTGCCTGCCCCTTGTAGTGTAATAAACTCTGAGACTCGTACTATTCGCCTCCTGTGTTGGCATCTGGGTCTTAGCCTGAGCCGGGATACAGATGTGCAGCTACTCCTTTGGTCCCATCTCTTTCAACTATACCGTTTTTCAATTCCTCATCAATCCATGGAGTTAACAGTTCTAACAGTTATTTTCTTAACAGGTGCATGCTAATCATTAATCAGTAAATTCATCAAGTGCAGTCTGCAAATATTTTTAACATAATCTACATAAGAGTCACAGCTAAATCTTTTGTATGATCTCTTATACACTATTTTGGAACTTTGGCTTTCCTGTATATAGCCAATATATTGTGATCACTGCATCCAATGAGTACGGATACAGATTTAGAACAAAGTTCTACAGTATTAGTAAAAATGTTATCAATGTGGTTGATCTTGTTCCTGTAGTGTTTATAAACACCCTGGTAGGTTGATTAATAACCTGAAACAGATTACAGGCACTGGTTACAGTGAGAAGCTTCCTCTTGAGCGGACAGCTTGATGAAAACCAGTCGATATTCAAGTCCTCAAGAAAGCATACCTCTATGTTTACATCACATAAACTATCAAGCATTTCACACATATTATTTAGAATCTGACTGTTAGCACTTGGTGGCCTATAGCAACACCCCAAAAGAAAAGGCTTTAGATGTGCCAGGTGAACCTGCAACCACACACTTCAATAACACTCAACATAATATATTCTTTAAGCATTACAGGGTTATGACTTTGAATATATACAGCAACACCTCCCCCATTAGTATTTCTGTATCTTCTATAGATTATAGTTATATCTATAGTTATATCCTTGTATTGCTACTGCTGTATCATCAAATTAATTATCTAATTGAGTCTCAGAAATGGCTAATATATGAATGTTATCTGATGTTAGCAAGTTATTGATTTCATTAACCTTATTTCTAAGGCTACATATATTCATATGGGCTATTTGCAGCCCTTTCCTAAATAGCTTATCAGAGACAGACATACTGTAATATCGAAAAGAGCAAACAAAGCAAGATAAAAAATATACACTCAGCAGTCCATTAATCATGTGGTTGTGTAAGTGTGTGTGTGTGTGTGTGTGTGTGTGTGTGTGTGTGTGTGTGTGTGTGTGTTGCGGGGTTGAAGCTACAAACCCATAAGCTTGGCTCTCACATCCCTTCCAGGCTTTTGGGAGGGAGGGTGGGCATTGAGCCTGTCCTAGCGGATGTAAGCAATGTACCCACGCGCTCTGGCAGCTTTCATGGCTGGGATAAGTTCTTTCCTCTTCTGGCGCACAGCTTCAGGATAGTCCTCGTTGAGGAAGATAAATGTTCCTCTCAAGTTCTTGGCTCCTTCCAGAACAGCTACCTTGTCCTTGAACCTCAGGAACTTGACCACTATCGGCCTGGGCCTGTCACCTGGGCCGGTGGTGGGTTGTCCAGTCCTGTGGGTGCGCTCTACCTCAATCTTCCTGTGTAACAACTGCTTGTAGAATTTTTTTTGTTTGTTTAAAAGATCCTTCACCTGTGGTAGAGAGACACCACTGTCCTCAACGGTACTCCCGCCGACTTTGGTCTTTGTCATGGTAACAACGTAGTTTACTCTGTTACTCCTCTCGCAGTTCCAGAGTAAACAGGTCGCAGGGAAGATTGAAAACAACAACAGCAAACAACAGGGGTCTAGACAGCCACAAGCCCGGGACAATCCGCGGTCCCAGCCACAATGGTTTACCGCGTCGCGGGCTGCGTTCAAGCCCTCACTAGGCCAACCGCGTCGCGGGATCCAAACTCAAAATCTAGCTAGTAACTAAACTTTTTCAATAGACTTTCAAAACAACAAACCGAGCTCTCCCTCGTTCCGCGTTCAATAGGAAGTGACGACAGAAAGTGATGAGAGCGCCCTGATTTTCCCTTTCCATTTGAGTTTGAATTTCACAACTACGTTCTAAGTCCAGCGTTGGACAGGCAAGTATGATAAAAGCAATGGTACCACTTGGGCTCTCAAAGGGCACAGCGGTCTAAAGCACTGCATCTCAGTGACCAGCGTCGTCCGAGTTTGGCCGTCATTGTAAATAAGAATTTGTTCTTAACTGACTTGCCAAGTTA
Source organism: Thymallus thymallus (assembly GCA_023634145.1). Taxonomy (NCBI): domain Eukaryota; kingdom Metazoa; phylum Chordata; class Actinopteri; order Salmoniformes; family Salmonidae; genus Thymallus; species Thymallus thymallus. The sequence goes on from CM042413.1 coordinate 26,851,338, forward strand.
AATAAAGGTTCAATAAATAATACATTTAAAAAACAAATGTTTAAAGCAATAGATTTAGTGTCACATTAATGACTATAAACTTCTATATTAATCTGAGGTTAAAATAGTGTGTAATTTCACTCAATCGTATGATGTGATATTAACACAAACTGTCCACGTAAAAAATATACAGCCTTAGTGACTATCCAAGCAACCGTCCAACAACACTGTAGGCCTATTGGAACTAATATAAAGTATTACCTTTACAAGTAATTAACTATGAAAATGTAGGCTATTTGGAAAGGGCACAATGGCTGCCGGAGCTGCAACTTCAACAGTGATGGTGGGAGTGGTTTTGCACGAATGGAATCATGGGAATTTGAGCCTTAAACAACAGAAAAATATTGGAGTAAGCTGACTATAAATATCATGCTATAGGCTTTTGAGATGTTATTAGATGAAGACAACCAGAGCAACATGGTGTTATAATATGATCAGAAAACTACAGACAGGTTATATAGATAGCTGAAAATAATTAATTGCATTAGTCATCTCAGGGATGCTACTTAAAAACAATACAGAGAAGCAATTTCCGGTTTTGCTCATCATAAAGGTACACTAAAACTGTGTAGGACATCACTAAATACTTAATAACAACCCAAATGTTAAAAGTGGCTGAGTTGCCCTTTAAAATGATTGGGTTTATCAGTTTAATAGAATAGAATAGAATACTCTATGTGGATTTTCTATTCAGTCTTGCAAAAGGTAATAAAAATAAGACCACACAACCCCGGTCAGAGTATTTTTTCCTGATGGAGTAAAATGCCACAAGTTCAGACAAGAAGGGGACTGTTTGAGTTAAAGTACAGTTGACTGACTTCATCATCATGTTTAGTATAAATGTGGAATCCCTGGCCTAGTTTCTGTATTAATTAAGGTAATAGAGAGTGAGGAGTGACCTGTGTTCATGTTGCCTTGGGGCAGAACCAGCTGCTTTCTGCACTGCTAAGCTGTCAGGCTGACTGGTAGAGGTACACAGACCAAAACCCCTGCAGCTGTGAATGTGTTTGATGACTGCTGCACTGTCCTGACCTGTGTGTGTAGGTAAAAACGTAAAGAAATGCATCATGACGTCTTTCTGTTGACAGACAAATAAGTTTATGTGGTCATAATGGGTGATGACAGTCTGTCTGAAGCTTTTGTTAAGCCTGGAGATTTACATGAAAACATATACAGTGTAATCTGCTCATGAGAGTATACATGCCCACCTGTGTACTTGTTTCTAGGTGTGTGTGCTTGTGTGTGTTTGTGTGTGTGTGCGTGCGTGTGTGTGTGTCACTGGAGCTGGCCCAACACAGCAGTTATGGAGCGCAGGGCAATGTCACTGTAGCAGCAATGGAAGAAACAGTAAAGCAAGCCCAGCTGATAGCAGTTATTAATATTTAACTGGCCTCTATTAAAGTTTGAGGAGGATGAGGTGGAGATGGAGCAAAGGAAAATAGGCTATTCTTCATCATCACCATGATCACAGGTCATACACTACTGTAAACACACTAACTAAAGCACTTAAATGTATTACACTATCAGTCCTGAGAGGTGCATTACAGAACAGTGTGGTGAGTGGTGGGTGGCAGTGACTGGGACTGGTGTAGGCTACTGCAACTAATAGAGCCAGACCTTACACTTTCCCTCAATTTTTGTTAGCTAGATCCTGTGACTATTAACAAATAAATAAACATATGTCAGATATTCACAAACATTTGCGAAATAAAACTGCCATTACATTGTGAACCAATCCAATTCCATACATGGGCTAGTTCATAAAGGAGCATGGTTACTGTGTGTGGTATAGAGCTGCATCACTCTCCATTTGATTGGCACATTTAGTGGCCTGAGCCACCAGGGTTCCATGAAAACACTTATTCCCTTTGTCATAAAGTTTCTATGCATACACTTTTATTTGCTGAAGTAAACCCTCACCAGAAACAAATAAAACCTCCATATGGTTCATTGTGTCGCCTGTTCTTACAATACACCCAGCCTTATATTTAGGTTTAGAGAGCTTAGCAGAAAGGTGCCAGTTATGACAACTACAGTAGTGCAAGCTCGCTCACCCTCTCATACTCTCAAGTTTCCTAATCACAATTAAGCATCGTAATAAATGTGAAATGTGACCAGTTGGTAAAGTGTGATTTTCCAGACCTGAGGAGAGTCAATGTACATCAAGCAACAGCTACACACAGGATCCAGCAGTAGGCCAGCTCCAGATAGTAACAACATACAGTTGAAGTCAGAAGTTTACGTACACTTAAGTTGAAGTCATTAAAACTCATTTTTCAACTACTCCACAGATTTCATGTTAACAAACTATAGTTTTGGCAAGTGGGTCAGAAGTTTACATACACTAAGTTGCTGTGCCTTTAAACAGCTTGGAAAATTCCAGAAAATGATGTCATGGCTTTAGAAGCTTCTGATAGGCTAATTGACATCATTTGAGTCTATTGGAGGTGTACCTGTGGATGTATTTCAAGGCCTACCTTCAAACTCAGTGCCTCTTTGCTCGACATCATGGGAAAAACAAAATAAATCAGCCAAGACCTCCGAAAACAAATTGTAGACCTCCACAAGTCTGGTTCATCCTTGGGAGCAATTTCCAAACACCTGAAGGTACCACGTTCATCTGTAAAAACAATAGTACGCAAGTATAAACACCATAGGACCACACAGCCGTCATAATGCTCAGGAAGGAGACGCGTTCTGTATTCCTAGAGATGAACGTACTTTGTTGTGAAAAGTGCATATCAATCCCAGAACAACAGTATAGGTGTCACGATTGGGTGTTTGGAGAGACCAAGGCGCAGCGCAGGGATAGTAGTTCGTCATAATATTTATTATTACTATGTATACAAATAAATAGAAATGAACGAACTAACCACACTAAATAAACACTAACGATCAAACGTCACGTTCACAAAACAAACACGAAATGAACAGACATAAAAAAGGCACACTTACTTTTCACCGTGACTGCGAACATAATACGACATATACCGATAACGACCCACACCCGCGTGAGGGACAGACTCAACATATATTGGATCCCT